>JAQFXT010000952.1:0-22886 GCA_034683725.1 Strigamia crassipes | reverse complement strand
TAAATTATTTATACGATATACCTAATAATATGTATGTGGAACATCCTTTCGAACGTCTAGATCGTTTAAGGCTTAGGAAACCGATATACAGTTTACCAATAGAGTGTTTGTCTGTATCTAGAAAACCCAAACATCCACAAAAAAAAAGATTTGAAATGATTGAAATGATCATTTCCTTAGGTATTGTATGAACATATGGCCAAAATAAACAGCCAATGAGATTTTCTGTGTTTCTGGACGAATAAATCATGCGTAATTACTAATTTCACAATCCTGATAAGGTTTCATGTTTTTTTAATTTGCTTCAACTGACTTTAACTTATTGGGACCGGAATTACTAATGATGGCTATTCCTCAAGCGACGTGGAAAGCGAACAATGCGATGGAATCCAGCAGAAATGGGTGACTTTAGGGTTTATTAAAAATTCAAATGTACTCACTGTTCGCGGTGTTTATTTTCATTAAAAACACTATTTTCGAAATGTTTACTTTTCTTTATGTCTTATTGCAATTCTTCAAATTATTGCTGCTAGAATACGCTAAATATCCAGCTATCGCCTGCATTATGCCATACATAATATAAATATGTAATAACACGTGTAATAAAGCAATATACACAACGTTTTAAAAATCAGATACAATAATGATTTTATTAATTCGTACCGTGAAAATCGCATCTCGTCTTTACTAACAAAATCAATTTCATCAACTTCAAAATAATCCGTTACTTTTCGGGAACGTTTTGCCCAACGTTTGCCATACGTTTGATTCCGTACATAATGAGTTTTGTTCAGAAGATTCAAACATTCCAAACATACCGTACACAAAATCGGCGTCCACTCTGCGAGAGCTGTGTTTACATAAAGCAACGACTCGTTTTGAGATGACACAAGATCAGCTTGCAAACCAACCTAACACGATCATAAATAATGTCTACGAAAGACTGAGTGATTGGTTTAAAAATACCAACCAATATTTGGATTCGACAGTTTTCATTCATTTCAGCGTCAAATCATTGCGTCAATTGCACACGTTCGATCTGCCCATGGAACCTCTCTTAGCTAAAATTGGCCAGGTTTGTACGAATCTTTTAGATTTAAACTTAGAATCCACGCTAGAAATTTCATCCGCATCCATAACTAAACTGCTGCAAAATTTGCCACGACTTCGACGTTTAAACCTTACGAATCGAGCCGAATGCACAGATCAAGTTGTGTCTGAAATCGCCAAAAATTGTCCGGCATTAACACACCTCAAATTGTCTTCGTGCAGAAATATCACCAACCATGGTATCACTTCTTTAAAAGGCATGAAAATGGAGTATTTGAATATAAAAAATACCGGAGTCTAAGCCACGGGATGTTTTCTCGTTCTGAACCAACAGCCCAATCTGAAGAATGATTGCTGGGACCGGTTGATTCTTCTTCTTATGATAACACGACAACAATACAATTCAAACAGATCATCGATGCGCACTTATTCTCTCGAAAAACGTCGTATGATGCGGAAAACGACCATGATTTAATTTTTCTGATCGCTACTTTTGCAAATTTACGCAGTTTGAGTATACATTTTGAAGCGCAACTTAACACAAAGCATTACTCCAAGTTCGGTATATTGCAGCGACTAACCAGTCTAAATCTGCGCCGTGTTGTGCGAGTGAATGTTCAACTTATTCTTACCAGCTGCCCAATGTTAGATACATTGAAATTGAGAAGTTGCACCTTTTCTGTAATACAACATTCCGCTGTTCAAGAATCTTCGTCATTTGCATATCTCTTGCAGTTTGCAGGAAATGTCGGAATTAAAATTGGAAACATTATTGTTACAATGTTTGAATTTAGAACGTTTGTATCTTGTTGATTGTAATTCGTTTACTGACAATTTGATTTTGCAGTTGATTGCGGCTATTGGACTTCAAAATCTAAAAGTTTTGTCGCTCAATGGGTGCAATTCAATCGAGTTTGGCTCGATTATAAAATTAATAGAAATGCGAAATCCGTTGAGTATGTTAATATATCAACAATGTATAAATATTTCAGGAAATTCAATTTACAGGGACATTATGCATTACATTAAAATTAAAAACTTGGATTTGCAAGTGGAAACAGTAACAACTTGGTTTTGAAAAGTTCCTTTGAACCATTTTTTTTAAGTATTTAATATTTGTATATAAAGTATTTTTACTTTCTCTTGTTGTTATTTAAATTTCGAACCTGGAAATTTAAATATTGTGAAAATGACATCTGTTTCTTTTTCTAATGATTTTGGCAATGTTTTACCGAATATTTAGCTTAAGTCTGATGGTTTTTGACGTATTGATTTTTCTCACCAGCTAACTAAATAAAAATCAATTCACCAATAAAATAAATAAAATAAATGAATGAATGACCTGTAATCAAATCCAAATCTCATACAAAATTACCGTATTAACCATTGACAAAGTAAACACGACTCGCAACCGCTGCACTACAGAAGAAGCAGCGTTCCAGTGCACCACTAAATGATATCAAATGCAGGTAAGATGGACCAATATACCAATATACGACTGTTCTTTTCGTTGTTCCAGATCGATGCGCATCCGGATTTGTTGTTTTCCGTCGTAATTGTCCGTTTGTCCGGTTCCGTGTATGTACTGCAAGATTGGGGCGACTCTTCACGAGTCCCAGGATCCGAGGAGTATTTGGCCGACTTGACTGCATCGCCACAATACCTTTACCATCGTGGTAAGGGAGTTTTCTGTGATAAGGAATCTAACTTATTCCTATCGGAATAATTAGATTCAGACCGAGTAAATCTTGACATATTTACTAGTGAAATCATAATTGATTTAACACGCGTGTATCCAGGTTATTTGTCATTGTTGGATTTTTTCAATCCAACTCCATGTGCGCCCTTTGTTCAATTCTTTTGAATTGAGACCACGCGGTACTTTTAATTAAACCTATTTAGGTTTAACCAAACACTCAATATTCGAAGTGTTTTTACCTGTAAAATGAAGTGAAAGTCTATCGCAATTGGCGACTTGGGGAAAAAGATCCAGTCTATTGCCCCGTCCACTTAATTTGACTTGTTGTTAACACTATTACTCGTACGTTTAAACGGGGACCTGAACTTACGATTAGCGGGTTCAGTATTGGCGGTGAGACATTAAACAAAATTGTCTGATTGCCTAAGGTACATGTTAGTGTCCTGCAATGTATCGAAATTTTGATGCTACATCGATGTTTTTGACCGTCGATGTATCGATGTATCAATGTTTTAAATAATCAATATACATCGATGTTTTTGTTCGATGTTTCAAAATGGCGTCAAACAAACGCAAGTTTGGAAATTCAGAAGTGTGGAAGTATTTCACAAGAAATAAAACCACAGCAAAATGCCAATTATGCTTTAAAGTTTACAAAAATAGTGGTAACACAACAAACTTCATTAAGCACTTGCAAAATGTTCATGGCAAGGACATCATGAATAAGAGCAGCACAGGTGAAAAGAGGGCACGTGTCGTACCTAACACTGATGACGATTGTGAAAATAAAATCGAAGAAGTGGAACAATTACTAAGTGCTGTACCATCTACATTTTTTGCAAACCTTGATGCTGGCGGAAGTGCAAATGATTCAAGACCTGTAAGCAGCTGTTCACAAGTAACAGCGAGTTCATGTTCATCCACGAACACAATTGCTAATTCATTGTAATTTTTATACGCTTTGAATAAAAAAAAAAGTTTTTTAAATTATTTTTAATTGTATTGAGCTATTTTTAAATTATTTTTAATTGTATTTAGCCATTTTTAAATTATTTTTAATTGTATTTAGCTATTTTTACATTATTTTTAATTGTATTTAGCTATTTTTAAATTATTTTTAATTGTATTTAGCAATTTTAAAATTATTTTTAATTGTATTTAGCTATTTTTACATTATTTTTAATTGTATTTTGCTATTTTTACATTATTTTTAATTGTATTTAGCTATTTTTGGAAAATTTGAAAAGTATCGATGTTTTATCGATGTTTTTGCTCGATGTATTTCTATTGTATCTCTATGTATTCTATTGGTGTTAATTTGATAAATTCCTTGCTGCACCACTTTTGTTTCACTTTAAAATCCTTGTCTGAAAACCCAAACATCCAAGACAATGCAGAACTTGAAGGAATTAAGAAAAGCTTTAAAAAATTAGTAAAGGGACTCAATGCATCCAAATTTAACTCGGACACAGATCTGAAAACAGGAGTGAGATTAAAAAATTGGAATTAGTTAGTTAAAACATTTTTGAATTTATTTTTTATTTTTTTTTTAGCTTTCCAGTGCTGTGCCTGAAATCAATGGCATCATATCTGACATTGACAATCACCTAAAATCAGGCAACTTGAACCACAATGAACGAGGAATTCTACAAACACTCTTAAGCACTCTTCTGGACTTGAAAAATCCATTTGATTTGATTGGTTTAAATAGTTTAAAAACAAATGTTAATTATTGTCCGTGTGCTGTACCGCCGTAATGCACTTTTGACACATTAAATTATCGGTTTGCATCCTATTTTGTCATCATAAATATATATGTAAAAAAAACCTTTCAAGCAATTGCCAACAACAATGAACGTAAGCCGATCGTGTAACAACGTTCACCAAACGTTACGACCACTTGCACACTATATAAAGTGTATACTCGTTATATTCAGCAATTATTTCCAACATGCCGTACAAGAAGTCTGCGTCGAGTCTCGAAGATTTGTGTTTAACCAAAATAACTACCAATTTCGATGAAATAAAAGATCAATTAATGACCACACTTCAACCCAGCATATTTATCACCAACATTTATCAGCAAATGAGTCACCAACTTGCACTTACGAATCGCCGTTTGCCTTCGATAATTTTCATTCAATCCGGCACCCGATGCCTTCACCATTTGCATTGGTTCGATCTTCCCACGGAACCTCTATTAGCCAGAATTACCAACGTTTGTAAAAACTTATCGGATTTAAACTTAGACCGAATTTCAGAATCAAACAAATCCCACCTAGCAATTCCATCTCCAGATCTGATTAAACTACTGCAACATTTACCGCAACTTCGACGTTTAAGTCTTCAAAATCGACACGAATGCACGGATCACGTTGTCACCGCGATCGCCGTAAATTGTCCGCTATTGCAGCATCTTAACGTGTCGCACTGTAGAAACGTTACCAATGATTCAGTCCGTCCGTTAACCACCATGAAACTGCAGTATTTGAATATCAAATACACTAAAATCAAAGCCAACCGGTGTTTACTCATTCTAAACCGGTCGCCATTTTTAAAAGAGTTTTTACATCTTCGCTGGGCCAAGTTGTTTCGCATGTTAAAACGACAGTTGCCATTGCGCACTTATTCCATCGAAAAGACCTCGTATTTGCCCAATGACGGCAAAGACGCCGCCATTTTGATTTCAATATTTCCAAAGTTATCTAGTTTACGTTGTTTTATAATTGAGGACATGGAACCAGTGTTGAATTACAACCAAAACAAATTGCGAGGATTAACCAGTTTGTATTTAGCCCATATTAAAAATGTCCGAGTTAGACTCATTGATTGGTGTTGTCCGGTGTTGGAGAATTTCAAAATGGAAGGATGTACGATTTCGAATGAAATTGGCGAGAAAGTGTCGCGGATTCCGTTCAAGAATTTTCGTTATCTAAATGTGGAGTGCAGCGGGAGATTGCAGATAACCGAATCGCAGTTAGACACGTTGTTGTTACTGTGTCAAGATTTAGAACGATTAAACATTTATTATTGCGATGGATTGTCGGACGGATTGGTTTCGAAACATGTTCAATTGGGCACGTTTAAAAATGTGAAAAATTTATCACTGACTTTGTGTGATTCGATTACTGTGAATTCGATCATAAAATTGTTAGATATGCACAGTCCAATGAATGTATTAAATTGTTCTTGGTGTACTAACATAGATATTTTAGCCTTGAATAAAATTGACTTTTTTGTCAAAAGTAAGAACTTGGATGTCCAGATTACGGACAATCTTATGCTATAAATATGCATTTTGTTGGAAACACGGTGTTTACAATTTTTGATGTGATAAAAAGAATTAATGACTTAATAACCGTTTATTTTATGTTTGTTATTATAATATTTTTATTCGATGTATCTACTGTTCGCTGTCTTTATCTTCATTTAAGCAATTCTGGCTCCAAATTCCTTCATGGGTGCGACAGTTCATGTCCTAACTGCGGTGCTTTGATTGGTGAAACTTTAAATTGTCGCCGCCAGGAAACACGCAACTATCAGCTACAGCCTGCTGTATGCTATAAGGATAAATTTATTTAATAAATTAAAAATAAAAAATTATAACATTTTATGGTATATAAAATTACAAAACAGTTGTTATTTACTTCTACAGAGTAAAACCCATTGTATTTTTCACGAATAAAATCAATGAAATCAGCTTTAAATTAAAATAACCCGTAACGTTTGTCGAACGTTTTACCTTATATAAAGAGTCTTGTTCGTGGAATTTTAACACGTTTCTCAACATGCCGTACAAGAAGTCACCGTCAAGTCTTGAGGAGTTGTGTTTAAATAAGGTAACTACTCATTTTAAGGTGATGAATGAACATCTTGCAAACCATCCTCCCACATTCATAAATAACATTTACGAACGAGTAAGCGATCGATTTAAAAACACCAACCGTTGTTTGAATTCGACGATTTTCATTCATTTTGGCGTCACATCGTTACGTCATTTGCACATGTTCGATCTGCCCATAGAACCTTTGCTCGATAAAATTGGCCAGGTATGTACGAATCTATTACATTTAAACTTAGAATCCAGGCTAGAAATGTCATCCAAATCTCTAACCAAACTGCTGCAAAATTTGCCACGTCTTCGACATTTAAATCTTAAAAATCGAGTGGAATGCACGGATGTCGTTGCAGCTGAAATCGCTAAGAATTGTCCCGCATTAACACACCTCGACTTGTATTCGTGCAGAAACGTCACAAATATCGGAATCAGTTGTTTGGCTGGAATGAAACTAGAATATTTAAATATAAAAAATACTAGAGTCAAAACCAAGAAATGTTTGACCATTCTGAACGAACTGCCCAATCTAAAAATTTTCCATAACACTTGTTGGAATCAGATAATTCCTATGATAAGTAATCAATTCCATTCTGACGGATCGTTGTTGCGCACTTATCCACTCGAAGAAACGCCAATTGTGGTAAGAAATGATAAAGATTTAACTTTTGTGACCGGTAGTTTTCCGAAATTATGCAGTTTGCATATATATTTATTAGCGGGACTTGATACAACGCATTACTGCGATTTTGGTAGATTGCGACTTACCAGTCTAGTTCTGCAGTGTGTTACGCAAGTGAACTTGAAGCTTGTTAATACCTACTGTCCAATGTTAGAGACATTGAAATTGAAAGGTTGTACTTTTACGGTACTGCAAGAAGATATTTCGTTCAAGAAGCTTCGTCAATTGCAGCTGTTTCCTAGTTTGCAAGGAATCCCCGAATCGGAATTAAAAACATTATTGCTGCAATGTTTGAATTTAGAATCTTTGAGTCTTCTTTATTGCGATTCATTTTCTGACAATTTAATTTTGCAGTTGATTGCGGCTAATGGTCTTCAAAATCTCAAAGTTTTGTCGCTCAATGGATGTAATTCAATCGATTTTGCCTCGATTGTAAAATTATTAGAAATGCAAAACTCGTTGAATATGTTAATGTACCAAGCTTGTAACAATATTTCTCGAGTGTCAGTTTACAAGGCCATTCAAGATCACGTCCAAAGTAAAAACTTGAATTTGCAAGTGATACCATATATTGACAGCTTTGAATTGTGAACTATTTCCTTATTAATTATTAGTCTACTTTCATTTGTTTTTATTTCGTTCCTAAAATAAAAAATAAAAAAAACTTTGTAATATAATATATTTTACAATGTTTTGACGTGTTTCCATTCAGAAGGCGGAAATGACGCTTTTACATCAGAATTAAAGAAAGTAAGCTTTGGAAAGTAAATCTCCATCTACTTTTCTGACTTTTTTTGTTATTTTCAAATGCCGCGCATATGTACCATGGACACATGACACACGAGACAAGTTAGTTTGACCACCACGACAGCCCTGGATTGGTAGGTCAATTCCAGAACAAATGTCACAATGTGTAATATGAAATCGGATAAGTAGATTTGAAATGTGTTTCACAGCAAGAGAAGACACCTGAGTAATATCATTTTTCACACATAAAAGTGGCATTCAATTGTCTGTAGAATGCTTTTAGTTTTGAATTTTTTTTAAATTAGTTAGAATGTAATAACATTTACAAAATCGTCAAGTCTTTCTGGGTCACTCTGTATTTACAAACAGCATTTGGAATACATTTATTAAAATTGTTAACTTTATCACAGAAAAAGTTACCACCCAAAAATACATGTTACCTTTTTATTAATTTTGTTTTAGTTTCTTGTGTTAATACAATTATTATGGATAGGACATTCGCATTGAAATTGTAATTAATGCAAAAAATATTTTTGACGATCAGCTGTTAATGTATTTGAAGAAATTATGAAATTGCTAATATTTTGATAAAAGTTATTAAAAGTTTAATCAATAAATTTAAAGTGCAATCTACAAAGATTTTGATAAGTAATTGTTAACTATTTGATACAGCGTCAATTCTTTACAAATAATTTGTATTGTGGGTAGATAAAGATATGAAAAGAAAAATTATCAGTTTAAACTGCTGTTTATTTTCCAATATAAAAAGGTCTATTGTTATTAAGCCACCTGCAATTTTAAAGTTTTGTCTGAAGACTGTTCATTTTTAGGTTAATGTCATTTATTCGCTCATGGTGTGCATCGAAATGCATTTTATTTTACACTTAATGATTTTATTATATGTTGTGACTTGGCATTTCACTGCAGGGAAGTTATTTTTTAGTCGGAAGGATGCAGAATTATTCCAGGAAACAAGTTTGGATACAGTAAGACACCATAACACAAATACAAAATGCTTATTATAGAAATTTCGATTGATTTCAGACAGAATTTATTCATTTATATGGTTATCCTGCTGAAAATCATACTGTTTATACAGTAGATGATTATGTATTAACGATGCATCGTATTCCTCACGGAAAACAGAATTCTGGAAATACAACGAGACAACCCGTATTACTTATGCATGGTATACTGTCGTCTTCTGCCCATTTTGTAGATAGTGGAAAACCAAGTTTAGGTAAATGACTAAGAACTAAGCGGCCATTTTTCCACTTCAGTTGCAAAAAGCAAGTCGTCTTTTATTGCTTGCCTTATATCATTACTAATCATAATCATAATCATAAATCATCAATCATTGGTAATTGCGGGAATACAGGTAATGTTCGGGGTTCATGGTTTTTCTTTTAATTCCTCTCTACAATTAGTGGTAGAAAAACAAAACGGCCCGGACTCTGAGGAGTCGCGAGTTGGGAGTTTAACCCAGATCCCCCGCTTGCCAGACGGGTGCTCTACCTTTACGCTACCCGGGACTTCAACAGAACCGGCGCTCGTTTCACCTTGTAATTTTTTCCACCACACCCGGCCTGACCAATTAATGGGCTAAGACCTAATTATTTGACAATTACTCGGCTTGCTCGGTATATTACTACTGATAATTATTTTTTAGGTTTTTTCTTGGCTGATAATGGTTATGATGTTTGGTTAGGGAACATGCGTGGAACCTTTAATTCGTATCACAGAAAATATAATCGGGCCGACAAACATTTTTGGGATTTCAGGTAATAAAACAGTAACAAGTTTTATATCGCAATTGTTGCTTTATTTTACCCTTTAATTTTTGGGGAAAAAAACGAAACGGCCCGAACTCTGAGGTGTTACGAGCAGAGTGTCATAATCGAGATCTTTATTTGCTGGACCTGAGCTAGCTGGAACTCTAACAGAATTGAATGTAATACTATACCGTATTATATTTTTCCACCACACCAAACTTGTCCTTAAACGAACGTAAGCGTCATCAAACTTTACACCTCAACCATAAAGGATATTAATATCTTAATAATAATAAATAAATAAATCAACAATTGCAATATAAAAGCTAGAATTCCTGCAAGGACGAAGCATTTAGTAACAAAAGTTGATTGTGAATCGAGTAATTAGCAATCATTTTTTTACAGCTGGCAAGAAATGGCTGAATATGATGTTCCTAGTATGATTGATTACGTTCTAAATGCAACGAGATATGAAAAATTGACGTACGGGGGCCACTCAATGGGCACAACAGTGGGCTTTGTTTTATTTTCATCGCAACCTGAATACCAGCAAAAAGTAGATCTTTGATTGCTAACATATACTTTGAAAAAATTGTTGACTTTAATTATTGCTTATAATTAGATTTTGAAATTTATTGCCTTGAGCCCAGTAAGCAGATTAGACTACGCTCCAATATTATGGAGGCTTGTAATTGACTTTGATTATATTATAGAGGTAGGTAATACGGATAAGTTAACACTAGCTTTAATAATGTTCTATGTAGCATTGACGACCAACGAGGAGGGCGTTTCAAAAATGCCATGAGTGATCCGACCAATCCCGAAGCGCGTAGCAAACTGTGAGACTTACATGTGGCAATGCCAAAAATGCGCGTGTTGGTTGGAACTGCTTCGATGTTCACTCCGTTCGGGGTTGAATTGTCGTAGTTCTGCATGCTGGGCACGTTCACGACGCATTCGGGCATTTGGGACTGGCCTGGAACGCCCAAGGTAGTCTGGCGCATTGTCAGGGACAGTGTGTGACTTGTTTTGGGCTTTTCGTGGCGTTTGTGTACGCTGGCCATTTGGAGGAGTCAAGTTTCTTCATCCTGACCAATCTGGAGCCTACATGACCGGTTTGGAGTTGTTTTACCTAGGGTTCTGGGTATTTGTATGTGATGGGTTTGCATATTTCGCCGGTTAACCTAACCGGATGAAAACAACAACAGTGATTTGGTCTATTTCTTAGAATGAAGTGTATTCTTTGACTTATGTGACCGTGTGCAGTTTATTAGACTGGAGATTCCGTCTGTATCTAGCCCTGATAAGAAAGAGACATCCGGTGGCAATCTTTGTTTTATTTCTATTCTTATAATCACTTTGGGGAATGGTTTTTTTTAGACTAAACCTTAAGTTAATTACATTTATTTCGGCTGCAGTATCATTTGACACTAATATGGCCAGTTTGCCCAAGTTAACTTATTTTGATATTTATTCTCTTTATTATTCTCGCAGTATATTGCCGATATTGTAAGATTATTCCGTATTACAAATCCTGAGGCGAAACTGGAAACCATATTATGTCCCGTGTTCAACCCGGCGATTTGTTCTATTGGCATAATATCTATGTCTGGGGGATATAGCGTTGACTTGCGAAATACAGTAAGTTGAAAATACTGTCAATTGGAGCAGCATTTACCTTTTTGCAAATCTGTATTCTTTACAAATTCTTTACAGAGTCGGGATTATTTATATGTAAATCGTGCAGGAGTTGGAACATCAATGCGAACCTTAAAACATTATATTCAGGTTTCTCAATAAAAAAATTTTCTTTTACTAATCATTTTTGTGGGCCAACATTGCAAGCGATGTTGATAGTTGACACATTGTAAACTGGATACTAATAAGTTTACACAGTGTTCTTTCATTAGACACAAATTGTGACGAAAGAATTCTACAGCTACTTTAAAAATAAAGGTGTGACGCTTTGGACCATAGGATAATACAATCAATTTTAGTGCATCATTAAGAGAACAAGCCAAAGTTATGAAAACATAGTTTTAATGATTTTGGAGCATTAAAACAACAATAAAAGTGTTATGAATTATTATTAATTCATGGCACAACTTCAAGATGGTAGTTTTATTAGAAGTTTATGTTATTCTTTTTTATTTCCTGTCTACAATTATTAGTGGAAAAACGAAACGGCTCGGACTTAGAAGAGTCGCAGACCGGGAGTTGAATCCAGATCCCCCACTTGCCGGATGGGTGCTCTACCAATTAAGCTACCCGAGACTCCAACAGAACCGGTGCACGTTTCGTCTTGTATTTTTTCCACTAATGTAATGGGCAGGCCATGTTTAGTGGAAAAAATACAAGACGAAACGTGCACCGGTTCTGTTGGAATCCCGGGTAGCTTAATTGGTAGAGCACCCATCCGGCAAGTGGGGGATCTGGGTTCAACTCCCGGTCCGCGACTCCTCAGAGTCCGGGCCGTTTCGTTTTTTGACTAATAATTGTAGACAGGAAATAAAAAGAATAACATAAACCTCTAAGAAAACCGTTTTCCTGCTTATTCTGTAGTTCTATTAAGATGGTAGTTGAAATTGTCAATTCATAAGAATTAATGATTCATAACTACAACCAAATGTTACTTTGTATACACCACGGCTTATGCGCCGTAAATTAGGGTACGTTGTTGGTTCTTCTGAGCGTGACTTGTAAAATGCTATAAACATTTTTTCAGATGTTCCGGACTAAAGGATTATATAAATACGACTATGGCCAGATTAAAAATGTGTTTATGAAATACCACCAGGTATAGATTTTAGTCTAACAAAAATGTATTACAGGATGGAGAGAATATACAACTTCATGGTCTGGGCCGCCAAGAGTAAACCCGGGCCCTGGAAAAATTAATCATTTTCAGGCCTAACCTAACTTCACCTTACTTAACCAAACCTAAACTAACCCAACCAAAGCCCCTGTAAGTAGTATGGGTCCCAGGAATTTGTCCCGGCTTCCCCGCCCACTCGGCAGCCCTGTTCATGGTACTGATACATCACTCTTTATGAGAAGATGAATGTTTTATTTATTTATTTACATTTATATTATATTAAAATTCAAACAAAGCAGTAGATAAATTACATAATGTAAAGTTTGTGATGTGAAAATTATACTTTGCGCGATACACTTTTCCCTTAACGTAATAAAAGTTTTGTTACACTATATTTATACCATGTGACTGATCATGTGACCGATCAGCAAACAAGCAGTTTCCATTTGCAATTTTTGACTGATGACGTCATTAGTCGAAAATTACCGGATTGGCTGCACCATTTCCAGTTGTACTGTAAGCTCTGTCAGAGTTATGACTTTTCGACTAAATTTATAAGCATAACGGGGGTTTTTAAAAAGGGAAACTGCGCTATTAAAATAATCGGAGTTCTAGCAAACACCTTTGGTTCACCTGTTGATGACCTGGCTTATTACGTTGTACTTAAGTGTTGTATTTTCTCTCCGCCTTAATGTAAGTTTATGCCTTGTACCTTATAAAATAAATAATTTTTGCTGTACCATTTTCAATTCCAGCTTAATCCACCTCAATATTTTCTGAAAGAGATTTCTATACCGGTGGTTATATTTCATTCAGCCAATGATGCTTTGGCAGACCCCTTAGATGTCATTATACTGAGTAAAAATTTGCCAAATTTATTAGGGATTGAATTAGTGGGTCCACCTACAATGAATCATTTAGATATGTTGTATGCTATTGATGCAAAAAATATTTTTCATGACAAGCTGTTAGCATATTTGGATAAAATGTAATACTTTTTCAACCAAGGATGCTTACATGTACCAATTACCATTATTTGAAATAAATTTATTGAAACGAGAGTATATTTGTTGTAGTAAAAAATGGGGTCCGAGCCCCCATAGAATCCCATGTTAAAATTTATTTCTGGGCCAAGAGAAACTTAAAGATCGGAAGCTATGACTGGAGCGGCAAATTTAGGTGGATGGACTTACTATGAGTTGGCCATAGTAATGGTAAGAATTGGTGGCGTTCTCACGTGACAGTTTTATGAAACTAGAGTTTTCTAATCTTGAAATGTTATTGTAATGTATCGGTCGCCATTACAGGAAAATATCATAACAATATATTCATTCCATTATTACTATTTCGCATAACAATTCAATTAATTCTTACTGTTGCCATGTTTTGTCCACGGCAACACAACGCGCGATTTCTCGTAATAAATAAGTCGGACTCTAAAATTCAATCAAGCAGACGTCTCTTTATTTCACTCTAAAAATCTTTGCACCATACAAAATCTATGTGTCTACAGTAGGATTACCTCAAGTCTCCTTATTAGCATATCCAAAAATGCTAAAGTTATCACTTCACACGTCACAACATTTATCGAGTTTGTGATAATACGGAAAACACCTCTGACATTGTGTTCTAAAAAGCAGATTCGTACGACTTCGTTTTGATCCATTTATGTGAATCGTAAGTAATATCAATCACGCTAATTCGATCAAAAAGTTTAAGTGTTGCCGCAAAAATATTAATTTTTTTTAAAATTATAAAATTAATTCAGCATTAGCTCATTGTTAGCAGACTACAGCTCAAATGGGTTGATATTAAACCGTTAAACAGAAAGTGCAGTAAAGATATCAGTGAAGTACAATGATATCAGCCCGAGTGAGCTCAATTGCTGGAAATGGTGATTCATTGTGCTAATTGCTAGCACAATTCAATAGTTGAAACTGTTTAGATATTTATGATTCCACGACATCAAACTTAAAATAAAATTTCTTTTTCTTATTGAAAACAAAACTATCTTTTATTTGAAAACCATTGCTACATTTTAAAGGATAGTCACACCTGCTCTTGTAAACAACTCTGATAAATTAAAATCACGTGCTCATTATCAGTACGTTGATATGGATAAGAAGAGGGATGCAAAGTCGATTGCTGAGCATTTTATAAAACACTTAAAAAATAAATTTTAACTCAAAAAACAAAAACTACCCTGTAGACCCCACCTTCTAAACTAAAAAATTGACATATTTTGAAATCTAATGAACACAATAAATACCAAACAAAAATAATTTTTGGGGCAAAGAAAAAAAAAATCAAAGGGTCCCCGTACCAAGAGTGTCGGAATACTTCACGGCATTGCCTTACAAAAGAAATATTTTGGTTGGGTTATTTAAAAGTTACTTGTGCTTTGCGCAATTTGTTGTAAGTTATGCTGTGTGACATCTTTCTCTCAGATAAGATTGTATATTTGTTGGTTGTCGTTCTTTTTTTTTTGCACGTGGGTGCTTTCTTCTCTTTCGTGCAATTTTTGTTGTTTCTGTTGCATCCGATTGTTCAAATCGTTGGCTTTGTCTCCCATCCGGTTTGCGTCAAAAATCCATTATTAGAAAAGCAACTACAGTATTTGCATTTGCAAAAATTTAATTCACATAGTTATTACATGAAACCACCAGTTTTCATTTATCAAGTAGTGCAGGAAAATCACACTTGAAATTTTCTGACTTTTTATGAAAGTGTTTATAAAAGATGCCAATTTTTAGTTTTTAATGCCGAGTGCTGCTGATGCGGAACTTAGTAATTGAAAAATTGTACACAAATTGGACAATTGCTAGGTTAGAAAATTAATAACATTCAAGGAAATAAACATAACTTTTTTGTAACGTTAAAAGGTGACTTATCATTGAAGTCACGACTGATTCGTTTATCTTTTAGCAAACATCTTGCGTACAATTCTGTTTATCAGCAGAAATGTTATCGCTTCACGCGTCACTAAATATATTAAGTTTGATAACATTAAAGTGCGAAAGTGCTAAAACAGAAAACACTTGTCAGCATTTTGACGTAAAAAAAGACTCAGACGACTTCGTATAGTGGACTTATAGTGCAAAATACATTCTTGTGAGTCATAAGTAAGAGTAATTAGCAATCACATTAATTTCATCAAAAAGCTTAAGCATAATTAGAAAGGAAAAAAAGAAAAAATGGTGGGTTTCTCTAAGACTTCCACATGCAAAGTACTATTAAATAAATAATGTAAAAGTTAGTTTGTGCTCGTTCGTATTATACGCTAAAAGAAGGAAGTGTTAATGAACACCGCCAAGGTGCAATATTACTCCATTTTTGAATAAATTTAACACAAAAAGTGTGTCTAAATTTGGACAAGCATTTCGCACCTATAAAAGTGCTAGCTTTATCCCGTTTAACGCATATATTTCTGCCAGTGTAAACACTCGATCTTTCCAGAAATTCAGTTATGATTAAGGATAACCTCACACATCTTTATAATTTTTGAATTTTGGAACTGCATAACAGTATAGAACATCGTATAGAAATACTTATTAGAATGCATCTTAAATGTTACAGATATTGCTCTGCACACTATGGATCCAAGCACTGCCGCATAGTAGTAGTAGAATTCGACCTAACTCTCTTGACAACTGTGACGTCAAAGGATATGCAAACCTTAATACTGCACTGAAAGCAAAAACGTAACGAGTAAAACAAAAATTAAAAAATACAACACACTGCCAAAAACAGAAGGTTAGTATATTCTGCTGTTGATGCTGAAATATGTACAAAAAAAATTAAATAAAACTAACAAATGTGTAGTACAATGCACTCTGCACAGAAATGTGCTCAGAATTATCTTGTAATGCGCCACAAAATTAAATTCGGTTGGTAAAATCAGAATACAGAAGTACTAATACAGAAAATCCCTCTCGCCATTGTGACTTAAAAAAAAAAACGACTTCATGTACGTGCTGTGCCAAATTTATTTCTATGAATTCATTTCTGCTGGACCAACCTGTGGCCAGTGTAGTGTTGGTTTTATCAAAAACTATCAAAAACATTTACAGGGCTAGTCAAAACTGTAGTACGTAACTCCAAAACCATCAGAGATAAAACAAATTTTGTAATTGAACAATTGAAACACTCTGATTAATCGAAATATTACTCGAAATGGCATTGAGTGGAAAAAAAAATTGCAACAATACCATTTGATTGTCACATTGTTGGGCATCAGCAAATTGTGAATAGGAAAATTTGAACCAAAAGTCTAGATAAGAATCCATTAAATAATTGACAGATAACAGTCTTTGAATTCTAAACTCATGGGTAGCCGGCTGAGTTCGATTTACAACCGGGATAGCGGCAGTGAACTGATAAGGATTAGCAGTGGAGACTCAAAAAACACAACAATTAATGCTACACCAAAAGTATTCAAACAAAATACTATCAATAACTACTTTCAAGTAGTTGCTAAAGGTTAGTGCCATACTTTTTTTTATTCAAACTCCATGTGTAAAACAGTTGAATATATTTTTAAAGCAACCACTAGTGACCCGAGCAAAGAAATCAGAAATTGTTGCAAAATCTTCGACAATGAAGGCCGTAAACAATGTGAGGTCTTCAAAGCAAAACTCCAAGAATTTTACAGCACATTAAAGCTTCCAAAAGTGGCGTGGATAGACGAAGGTTCCGAGTTGTCATTAGTCGAACATTTCGCGGAACTCCAACTCAACGAATCAGGAAAGTCTATAGGAATTGATGAAATTTTTCACTCGACCAACAACAAAAAACCTCGTAGAATTTTCATCGAAGGCCAGCCGGGTTTTGGTAAAACGGCACTTGCGACAAAGCTGGCTTTTGATTGGGCGACAAACAAACAATACATCAACTACAAATTGCTATTCTTGATCCCATTACGAGAACTACAACAACAAACTATCGAGAATGCAATTATAGAAATTGGAAAACGATGTGACTGTGACGAATGTGTCAATATTATGCAAATACTGGCCACACACAAAAAAGAAATTATTTTTGTTTTGGACAGTTTAGACGAGTTATCTCTAAATGACCGATCCGAAACAATCAAAGTATTATACAATCAAATGTACAGCGATTCAACAATACTTACTTTGTGTAGAACGGGCTTATTCAAGTTAACTAAAAGCGAACGTGTTAGATTGTTTGGACAAACGAACAAGAGCGATAAATTCTGCGACAAACGGATCACCATTTTGGGAATACAGAGTGAAGAAAGCAAACGGAAATTTTTGAAAAAATT
This sequence comes from Strigamia crassipes, assembly GCA_034683725.1. Taxonomy (NCBI): domain Eukaryota; kingdom Metazoa; phylum Arthropoda; class Chilopoda; order Geophilomorpha; family Linotaeniidae; genus Strigamia; species Strigamia crassipes. Next base: position 5,002 of record JAQFXT010000952.1, on the reverse strand, counting down.
CATCCCCGAACAAAACGTCAACGATATAATCAAACATTTGGAATCGCAGTTGAAGTTGTTTGACTCCCCTTTGTTTTTAATGATGTTGCCAATCATAATGGAAAAAGACAAAACAATCGAACATTTCTCATCCAAAACCGACATATACAAGAAACTATTCAATTCCATTTTAAGGCACACTTGCGTTAAACGTCAAATTATAGATCTAGATAGTGAGTTCGACCTATTTAATTTCAATCCAGGAATTTCTAAAATTCAGAAATGTTTGAGACAATTTGGAAAATTATCAGCTGATAAAATACCCCAAAATGATTTAAAGTTTGACCCTAATGATTTAACAACGGAGATTTATCAGCTGGGGCTGTTAATCAAGCACGAAGAAGTGACTTTTTTCACGTCCAATAGTTATTACAAAACGTTCCATTTGTCTATTATGGAATTTGCAGCAGCCTTTGCTCTTTTGATTCAATTAAAATCCAACGAATTTGCATCCATACGTGTCAGTTTAGACTCAATTGTCAATCATTTCCTCGATACCAATGGCACTTCTCTAATACTCCCATTTCTTGCAAGTTTAATGGGCGATAAGTTGGATCTTCTGCTCATTCAAATCGAGTCATTCGGTGCTTGGTTCTGTATAGATTTAACATACACTGGACGCCTAATCGCAGAGTGTTCTTCAGTCAATATCGCAAAAAGCAAATATCTGAGAAATTTTATTTCTTCATGCATTAATCTAAGATTATATTGCAGAAACAAAGACGATACACCCGCGAGTGAGAATTTACTTCGGTACGGATTCTATTTCATAGACAAAGACAATATATCCGCATATAGAAATTTACTTCAATACGGATGTGATTGTGGTAAAATTAAACGACTAATAATAGATGAAAGTGTTCCTCGGAAATTATTCTCAGCTAATTGCACAACACAATTCGAAATAATCATTTGCACAGAAAATGCACATTTAGCAATACACTCAGATGAGTGTACCAATATGCTGCAAATATTATCAATCCCAATCCCATTTTCTGAACCATTAGATGCCTGCTTACGTTTTTTTTTTGCTTACTCGCCAAACATCGAGTCGTGCGCTTTGAACATCATTTCAAAGTTTCCAAACAATTCAATTTCACCACAACTACTGGACAGGCTTCTATACGATAAAACATTCAACAAAATCAAATATCGTCGTTTGAACATTGACATCAGAACTGAATTCGGGAAACAATTTACTCTAAATCTACTAGAGAATAATCAAGTTCAAAATCTCGTAATTTCCCATCCTTGTACGGATATGAATGTCTTTTTGAGTGCTGCTGCTCGATCGAACAACTTGACTTCGTTATGTCTGAACGGTGTCAGCCTCGATTTGTACGATATTACCATTGGTGGAACCAAAAAATACGAGTTCATAGACCTAATAGATTGTACCGCAACTTGCAGACAATCCTTATCAGAAAAAACTTGCATCGAGTGCATCAGATTACGCAATTGTAGAGGTATTGAAGCAATAACTGAGCTGCAGCCGTCTAAGTTTTGTTGTTCAACAGAAGACATTAATGATTTGATAGAGAAATGGCCAACATGGGATGGTTTTAACACTGTTGAGTACTTCTCTTTAGTTAACCAAACTACATATCTGTACAGAAAGAATTTTATCAGTGCCTGGAAAAATTTACAAACTTTACATATTATATTTACATATGGCTCAGTGCTTGAAAAAATGATAGCTGATTCAATTCACAAGAGTTCAATTGTAAAGTTGGTAGTTGAAAATCCACGTTCAGATTTATTTAAACACATGAACATATTGTGGGCCGATGGAAACAATTCAAAGTTAAAAACAATACAATTAGTTAGTTTCGATACACTGGACTCACTTGATGTCGAACACATATTACAATTGATCAGAGGGCTCGAATGCAGCCATTGGGATAAAGTAGATTTGGTAGCAAACCTCAATCGTACACCACCTACTGAAATCAAAAAATACCTATCCAATTGCAGTGTAAATTATTTCAATGTTATACCTAATAATAAGTTTATGGGAGGTCCTTTCAAACGTTTATATTATATAGGGTTTGTGGAATCAATATACAGTTTACGATTAAAGTGTTTGTCTGTCTCTAGAAAATCCAAACATCCAAAAAAATGATTTGAGCATATCTGAAAATGACCGAAATAATCATTTCATTAGGTAGTGTATGAACACATGGTCAAAATAGACAGCCAATAAGATTTTCTGGATTTCTGGACGGATAAATCATGCATAATTACTAATTTCACAATCCTGATGAGGCTTCTTGTTTTTTTAATTCGCCTCAACGGACTTTAACTTATTGGGACCGAAAGTACTAATGATCGCTATTATTATTTCCCCAAGCGACGTGGGAGGCGAACAGTGCGAATGAATCCAGCAGTATTGGGTGAATTTAGGGTTTATTAAAAAACACAAATGTACTCACTGTTCGTGGTGTTCATCGTCGTTAAAAATACTACTTCCGAAATGTCTTTCTTCCTTTATGTCTTTATGTCCTTTATGCTTCAGATTATCGTCGCCAGAATGCGCTAAATAACCAGCTACCGCCTGCATTATGCCATAAATAATATAAATTTGTAATAATACCTGTAATAAAGCAATATGTTTAACGTTTTTAAAATCAGATACAATAATGATTTTAGTCATTCATACCGTGAAAACCGCATCTCGTCTTTACTAACAAAATCAATTTCATCAACTTTAAAATAATCCGTTACGTTTGGGAAACGTTTGGCCCAACGTTCGCTATACGTTTGATTCCGTACATAATGGGCTTTTTTCAGAAGATTCAAACATTCAAACATTCAAACATTTTCAAACATGCCGTACACAAAATCGGCATCCACTCTGCAAGAGCTGTGGTTACATAAGGCTACGACTAGTTTTGAAATGACGCAAGATCAGCTTGCAAACCAACCTAACACGATCATTAATCATGTCTACGAAAGACTGAGCGATCGATTTAAAAATACCAACCAATATTTAGATTCGACGATTTTCATTCATTTCAGCGTCAAATCATTGCGTCATTTGCACATGTTTGATCTGTCCACGGAACCTCTCTTAGCTAAAATTGGCCAGGTTTGTACGAATCTTTTAGATTTAAACTTAGAATCTATGCTAGAAATTTCATCCGCATCCATAACTAAACTGCTGCAAAATTTGCCACGACTTCGACGTTTAAACCTTACGAATCGAGCCGAATGCACGGATCAAGTTGTGCCTGAAATCGCCAAAAATTGTCCGGCATTAACACACCTCGAATTACCTTCGTGCAGAAATATCACCAACATTGGTATCACTTCTTTAAATAGCACGAAAGTGGAGTAATTGAATATAAAAAATACTGGAGTCAAAGTCACGGGATGTTTTCTCGTTTTGAACCAACTGCCGAATCTGAAGATCTTTCGTAACGATTGCTGGGACCGGTTGATTCTTATTCTTATGATAACACGACAACAATCCAATTCAAACAGATCATCGGTGCGCACTTATTCTCTCGAAAAAACGTCGTATGATGTGGAAGACGACCACGATTTAACTTTTCTGACCGCTTTTTTTCCGAATTTATGCAGTTTGAGTATACATTTTGAAGCGCAACTTAACGCAATGCATTACTCCGCATTCGGTACATTGCAGCGACTAACTAGTTTATCTCTGCGCCGTGTTGTGGAAGTAAATGTTGAACTGATTCTTACCAGTTGCCCAATGTTAGATACATTGAAATTGCGAAGTTGCACCTTTTCTGTAATACAACATTTTGCTGATATTTCGTTCAAGAATCTTCGTCGTTTGCATATCTCTTGTAGTTTGCAGGGAATCTCGGAATTAGATTTGGAAACGTTATTGTTACAATGTTTGAATTTAGAACGTTTGTATCTTGTTGATTGTAATTCGTTTACTGACAATTTGATATCGCGGTTGATTGCGGCTATTGGTCTTCGAAATCTAAAAGTTTTGTCGCTCAATGGGTGCAATTCGATCGAATTTGGCTCGATTATAAAATTAATAGAAATGCGAAATCCGTTGAATTTGTTAATGTATCAACATTGTGTAAACATTTTAGGAAATTCAATTTACAGAGACATTAAGCATTATATCAAAATTAAGAACTTGGATTTGCAAGTGGAAACAGTAACAACTTGGATTTGAAAAGTTCCTTTAAACCATTTTTTTTTTAAAATATTTACTTTTTTTATATAAATTATTTTTACTATCTCTTGTTGTTATTTGAATTTCTAACCTAAAAATTTAAATATTGTGATAATTACATCTGTTTCTTTTTCTAATGATTTTGGCAAAATTTTCCCATATTTTCGCCTAACTCTGATGGTTTTTGACTTATTGATTCTTCTCACCAGCTAACTAAAAATATGAATTCAAGAATAAAATAAATAAACTAAATGAATGAATGACCTGTAATCAAATCCAAATCTCATATAAAATTACCACTGACGGTTTGATATGGTGGTTTTCTTTTCTCATATAACAGTTTTATGTAACTCGGTTCTAGTCATGACTGGCTGCTTGTTATTTTAGTGATTGTCCTGTTCCAGTTGTCAGCGCAAATCGTATCACTTGGATTAAAAATGTTGATTTTGAATTAAAAATGTTGATTTTTGGATTAAAAATGTTGATTTTTTATTCAGATAAATACACTTTTTATCTTTCAACGTACGCACCTTACATTGAGTTTATGTTTATGTTTTAAATTTTAAATGATTTGGTGCCATCGAAATTTTTTTGGAGCCCTGCAACTACGTTTAAACTGCGACCAAATACGTGCAAAGATCCAATTTAAATGTTATGCTTTTGCCTATTGCGCCAGTTACCTGACCACATGTAGCCATCTTTCTGTTAGTTTCAACAGGACTGACCTGCATTTTTATAAACAAAAAATAAAATAAATAAATAAATAAAGCTGATTTTGGCTTTATTTTATAAATATAAATTGAT
>JAQFXT010000951.1:0-22888 GCA_034683725.1 Strigamia crassipes | reverse complement strand
CTGGATTTCTAACTGATGTGCTGAATTTGGAGTTATATTGATTTGCTGAATTTGGAGTTATATTGATTTGCTGAATTAGAAATACATAAATAGCTTTATCTTTCAATCTTGAATTTAACTGGAAGTGACCCATGAGTTGCAGGAAGCTTTTAATCGATAAAATGTAAAAATTCCATTAATAAAAGGCCGAAGCTATTTTTACCGAACCTTCGACTTGACATATTTAAGCATATACATGTATATATAATGTATATACACGACGAGGACTTAATCCGCAGGTCCCTAATCCGCAGAAAAATGGTCTCTATTCCGCAGACTCCCTAATTCGCAGATATTAAAAAAATTAAATCAACGTTTAAAAATAATAAATAATAAATAAAATTTATTGCTTATTCATGTGCAAAAACTGTATTTTCATGTGCTAAAACTGTATTTTCATGTGCTAAAACAGCATTTTCGTGTGAAAAAGATGCATTTTCGTGTGAAAAAATGCACTTTCGCGTAAAAATAACTAAATTTGAAGTGAAAAAACTGCTTTTTCTTGTGAAATAAATAAATTTTCACATGAAAAATGCATCTTCAGGTGAAAAAAAAATGCATTCAGTTTTACGCCTGGTTTAACGACTTCCTTTGAAGTTCTGATTTGGATTTTAATTCAAAAATTAATTATTCAATAAAATGTGATTTATTTCAAAAGAATTTGTTCAATTTTATCATTAGCAACGTAATTGTTTACATTTTCAGTCAATTTAAAAAATTAAAAAAAAAATTAAAAAAAAAATTATAAAATTTTCTCCTCATCAACAAACTGAGTTATTAGTGTCTTGCACTTAATGCATTAATTTGTTAATTATGAACTGATGAGTGTTAGTGCAATAATAAGCAGTTCTCTCTTTAGTAATTAGTTTTTGATTTAAGATATGGCTTCACTAGTCGATCAATACTATTTCCCCCATATTTATTTTCATATTTCAAATCATCAATTATTAGCTTCAACAAACCACCATGATTGATTACATGCAGTTGGATCACTTTTCCAGTTCGTTTTCTTTCACTATGATTTTCAATGTTCAGTTACTCACATTAGAAAGCAAAAAAAAAAAAAATCAATTTGGTTATTGTATATGAGTAAAAAAAAAAATTTTTTTTCAAGCTGCTGCACACATTCATGTTCGAAAAAGAATGAAATATAAATTATTCTTTTCTATGCACATGGGATCTTTTATTTCTCTTCTTGTTAAGTTTTTTATTTCTTCTTTATTCCTTACAATTTGCTGTAAAAAATGCAAAGAATTAAAAGTTGTGACAAGAGGTTGAAAGAAGTGGAAGAAATGATATTTTCAAATGGTTTAATGTTTAATGAGAAGTTTTTACTGTGAAACTAAAGGAAGATATGTCATGGACTGAAGGTTTATCTTGGGTTTGGATTTGCTGAATGGTCAATTTACTGAACAAGTGTCCATTACTCTACTAATTGAATGCTGATTGTTGTTTGGTTTTGGTTGTTTGTAGTCTTTGTTTTTTGTTTTTGTTTTTTTAACTGGTTATATTCTTTTGGAATGGCGGTTTACTACAGAGGGAAATGCTAAGAGAATTGTTAATCAGTGATTTTCTTCTTAGTTGTTTGTTTTTTCTTGTTTGTTTTGAATTTATTTTGCTTGTTAAAGCTGGTTTGACATTTGTTTTGATGTTCTTTGTTGTTATTGTTATTGTGTTTGTATTTATTACAGGGATGTGTTTTTTCTCTCCAAACATTATAATTGTGGATAAGTTACTTACTTTCCTACAAGTGAAACTTGCAATGATGCAAGTGATGCAATAAAACAAGCAGCATGTCACAACAAATCATACAACAAAGCAAGTAATGCAAATAAGCTACATTAAAGAGGATTTCACTTGGATTGAATCGTTTTTCGCAACAGAACAAATCTTCCTGTTGAGTTATGGCTTAAATTGGATTTTTTTTTTAATGTGTAAATTGTATGGTGATGTAGTTTTATTGAAATTTGTATTTATCTCTTTTGCAAGTGGGAGTTAAGTGGAGACAACAGGCAATTTGTTATTTGACCACTTTAATCACTTTGACTGCTTTGGCTACTTTGTCACTTGCACTTAGTGACAGTATTTTGTTGAAAGTGGAGTTAAAAAAGCAAAAAAAAAAAAAAAAAAACACTACATCAAAGAGAATGTCTTGTTGAATTGCTTTGGGTCACTTTGAATAGTAATTCAACACAATGGTTATTGCCAGGAAAATTTGGACTTTTGAGAATTCACATAAAACAATTAAAGCTGACAAATGTCAAGAAGGGAATACAATTTTTTGGCAATATATTTTTTGGATACTTAGAAATTTTGCTGTAACTTTTGATCAAATTCTTATTTTTTCAAAACCTTTTATTGGATTTATTTCCTACAGTGTTTTGGAAGTTTAAAAAAAAATGTTTTGAAATTTTTATGAATAGATTTCTTTTAATCTCTAAAAATCCACTTGGATGCGCAATGTCAACATGATTTTTTAAGTCAATATAATAAAAATAAAAAAAATAATTTTTAAATTACAGTTTTACTGGAAAAGATTTTAAATGGGGCCCCCAAAAAGAGCTGCGAGAAGGGTCCCACTGCCTCTGTTTAAAACTGGAATGAACATTTTTGATATTTATTCGACTATTGCTGTTTGTACTTTTCCAAAATGTAAATAATAAAAAAGTAAAAAAAAAATTACATTAAAAAAGAGACTCTGGAATAATCTCTAAAGATCTTCAAAATTCAATGAATAATCCATCAAAATGTGATTGGGCTCCTAAGTCTGCAAATAAAGTTTGAAAAACACATTCTTGCATACGGAATTTTATTCTTTCTGGCTGTGATGATACACGGAAAAATTCACGAACAAATTCAGTGTACCCAGAAGGCTTTGCAATATTCTGATTAATTGTTACCGGTCATGGATTTACCATGCAAGGGTTGTGTGTACCTAACAATTCCCACGCACGGAAAGATAAGCCTAGTTCACAGTTGCTGCTGTGCCCCTTTGATTTTCTTCTTTAAGATAAAGATAGAAAACTATATTTCTTTTACCGAACATATATTTGAAGACATTTTGTAATGATCCCGACACTCATGTTCAAAGCACGATTCTATCTTAAGACAAATCTCGCAGGAAAAAAAAAGACACCCAACTAGTGCTTTATGAATAAATATCCTTTTATGCGTCAAAACGTCATATCCAAAAGACATACAAGATCCAAAAAAAAAAAAATTATGATTTCAGTCTTGAAGGTGCAGATTGAACCCAGCATTTGACTGACAGTGGAATTTCGGCTTCTAGTTGTAATCTTGAATGTGACTAATGAATGCTGCAGGAAAGCCGACGGGACTGCACGTTTGCAATTTTTGCTTATAATATGATGAGGATACGAATAAATTCCACTGCTCAAACATTGCAAGCTCAACTCTGCAGTCACTAAGGGTGGCCGAATGTTGTCGGTTCAACAAATTTATTGCTGAAAATGTTACATAAAGTAGATGAAATAAGAGATTAAAAATTAAGGCTTAAACAAGAGACTCAAGTAAGTTTTATCTGTAGTGTAAATCAAATGAAAATTATGGTCAAAGTGTAACTCTTTATATCTGATGGCTCTGAGATTCTATCTTTAGACATCCTTAGTTTTTACGAGGCCATGACATGGGTGATAAAAATGTTTTTAATGGATAGTGTTTTTTTCGGGGAGGGTTATGATACAAACGGGTTAATTTAGTTGCTTGTAAAAATGATAAACAAAGTGTTGGGGAAGATTTTGGGTTTTAGTGAGTTTAAGCCTTTAATGCTTGTTATTAATTTTTTTTGTGTGTTTTTGTGTAGAATAAAGTAGTTGAAAATTTTGTGATGTATTATTTGTTTGGTTTTAGTTAGGGAAATAAAAGTAGTGCTGGTTTTTGTGGGTATGCATTGCAAATACTTAGATGGTAAGTTGGATTTATTGCTGTTTTAAATCTTTCTGGCTGCTGTATGAATTTCTTTTGTTAGTGTTCTTTATTTTGTTAATGTGCAAATATATGATAGTTGGCTAAATTAAAAATTCTTAGAACTAAAGCAGGTGTTTGGGTTTAGAGTTATTCATCTGAGTCTAATGATAAAATGTAATTAAATAACAAACCAGTTAATTGGTAATAATTCTACTGATGTGACAGGAAAATTAAAACTGAAAGATTGTGTTCAGAGTTTCTATTTTTACTATTTGTGGAGTTTCTGTAAATAGAATGGACAAGAAAAGATAAAATATAAACTGAGAACGAGTCTTCTCGCATACAATTTTATTATTATTATTATTATTATTATTATTATTATTATTGAGGGGGACAGTATCTCTTGTATGGTATGCAATAAACTATTATTATTAATTAATAATATATACTGTATTTCATAGATTAAAAGCCGCCTTCGAATAGTAGCCGCAGCTAAAAATCGAGGCCACAAATAAACGAAAATGAACTTGGAAAAAACATTCCACGTTTATTTCACAGCTGTAACGTTTGTTCTATGTATGTTTTGAATTTCAAAACGAGCATAGAATGAATGAAAAGACTGAAAAACAGCCACTGCTTCGTATAGTAGCCGGGGCCAAGAGAGGCGATTTGTAATAAAAGCCGCGGCTTTTAATCGAAGAAATACGGTATATATATATATATATATATATATTCTTTAACACCTATGGTTTACGCGCGAATTTTTGTAAAGTATTGAATACTTTTTGCCATGGGCTGTACATACTGCAGTCACATTCATGTGCTGTACATCTATTTTGTAATTGGCAGTACACGCAAGAGTAGTTTGAATGGTTATGTCAAACAACTGGTGCGTAAGGTTCTTGATAGTCAATCTCTTCTTTGCTCGTTTCCTTCTGCAAGTTTTGTAGTTTGGTTTTGTGTATCTTGGGATGATTCTGACTAGGTGATATGGTAATGCTGTATTGCCTCTGCAATGCATATAATTTGGGAATGGACTTTGGGGATGGCTGGTTGCCATGTGGTTATTTCCATTTCCTCCATTTCCACGGGGAAGGTCATCAAACGGCATACGAGATAGTGGATGACTGAACACAGGATAGAACTTGGGGTGAGTAACTTATACAGTATGTTTACTTTAAGGTGAACAGACTGAATAAATTAAAGACATTTAATGAAAGCATAAATTGCAATGGTGCAAGCAAATTGGAATATGGGAGTGGCGGAATTAATGGAGTTACTCAATTTGACCTTTGTCATTGGCTTGAAGGTCAACCATCTTTTAGATGGAAAAAATGTTTCAATTAGGAAGTTGTAGAGTATCATTTGTTTAGTGCAATGAAATTATCATTTCCTCATTTTATTTTGTTAATTTTCATAGTTCTGGGTTTTATTATATTTATTCTGGTTTTAATGTTCCACTTTGGTCGGTTTATTCTGTTAATGGAGTCTCGTACAAACGGAATACAGACATTATCTGTTGTTGCAATATTAAATATCGGCTCATTGTTGGAATTTTTTTTTTTACAATAGACCTTTGGAAAATTTAGATCATGTGATACGAACATGTGTAAAAATTCATCATTTGTCCACCCAATGGTGCCATATTGTTGAATTTTGGCTATACAGAATTCTATATAGAATTACATATAGGGTGCTCATATGTCCTGATTTTATCAGGATTGTCTTGATTTTAGAAGCTTGTCCTGATTCTAAAAATGTCCTGATTTTGTCCTGAAATTCGGGTTCCCGTCCTGATTTGTCCTGCACTTTTTAAAAAGTTTAAGATAATCAAGCTGAACGTTTAATAAAGTATGTTGCACTCCGTTACTTATTTACTGTAAACAAGATAAATAAACACATCAGTGTGTTTTAGTTTATTTTTCAATTCAATCGCTTCATTTTCAGATACATAGTGTAGTGTTTGTTTGTGTATGTAATTTAGTTTGACGTCACTAGATGGCCTTTTTTTCAAATGTCCTGATTTTGGACCAGAGGTATCTGAGCACCCTAATTACATAGAATTTTCTACGTATATGCGATTTTGAATTTATTTAGCTATTTAATTTCAATATAGACACTATATAGAATTTGTATAGAAAGTCTATATTGAATTACCATAGACATTCTACACAGATGCGATAATGATTCTATCATCCGTGTTACCTGGGAGGTGGCTCCATCATCACCAGCCAAGATCTTTCTATTTTTTAACAATAAAACACTGCCATTATTTATTATCTTAACTGTAAACGGTGTTTGTTTATCTCTTCGACGAGCCATGTCTTCGACAGGTCATAAAAAATGGTCATTTCTTCGACAGTCATCTCTTCGACACACTGTCAAAGAGACAAATGTCGAAAACACATATTGTCGAAAAGGTGAATGTCGAAGACACGTATTGTCGAAAACACGTATTGTCAAAGAGATGACTGTCGAAGAGACATTCTGCCTAAGAGACATTCTGTCGAAGTAACAAACGTCGAAGAAACAAACAAATAAATGTATATTTAAGGACACAATTTTTCACAGTATCAATCAATTCATTGGAAGCAGTGCAGTGTAACAATCAGTGATGGAAGCCGATATAATTGCAGAAAAGACAATACACTGTGGAGCACTGGACGGATACACATACATGCTTATAATTACAGCTTGAAATAAGTAAACTGTCAAAGAGATGAATGTCTAAGAGGTGAATGTCGAAGATGTGGTGTCGAAGAGATGAACATGGTTCCTGTAAACAAGGGGTTGGCTAACATTGTGTGCCCAAGTTCTGAATGCTCAGCAGATTCTTTCTGGGTTGCCGGTTGCAGTAATTCATATCAGCAGTGCGAGGCTAAAAAAGTCACTGACTTTCTATTCTAAGCTGTTGACAAAAATACGATCTGCTAAATTTACTTAGGGCTTTTAACATGAACAACAACAACGAAGCTGCTTTCAATCGGCTTTTTAAACCCGGCGATCGAAAGCCGATTAAAAGCCACTGCCACTTCAATGCACGCACATTTGGGTGAGCAAAAGGATTTTTATTCCTAGGTGAAACAAAACATTGTCTTTTAATCTGTAATCCTGATTGGGTCAGCTTATATTAACTTATACTAATCTAATAAAGGAGCTAATTTTATTTGCTTCAATCATTTTTGTGGCTCGCCAAGATTATTGCAGCTGGGCACTGGGCAATCTCTTAAGAGAAGATTCTCTTGTCATTGATTATGTTTATGTGTGATAAATCTCAGGATAATAGAGGTTTGGAGATTACGTTTTTTTTTTTTTAACTTCAAATAACTTACGGCATTTAAAAATGGATAATGATTGGCTCCATAATGGCGACCAGTGAAGCAGCAAATGAAACAACTCAACTACTTGGAAGAAACTGTGGCATCTGTTGATAGCGTTTGCAAACACTTGAAAAGAAAATAGGATTTGCTACGATGAATTACCTACAAATTTTAGGATTGAGGTTTTTAGAAGACTCGTGCTGTCATGATAGCATTTAGCACTTCTACTTCATTTTAGCATTACTCTTGTAAATCTGATTTTTATTCCACTTCATTCTGTATTTACTATTGATTGAAAAATGGTTGAATGGATCTGCAATAAGGATTTTTTTTTTTATATTGATTTTTCACTTATGTTTGGTTGAAAATCAATTTGATAATTTAGTAATTTATGATGGTTTTGGGTTTTGGAGATCCGTATATCCAATTTATAAAATTTTTCTGAACTATTGACGGTCTCAAATCTGTTTAGTTTTTAATTTTATCTTACACTGTTCTCAAGTTATGAGAAATATTGTAGAAGTCACTCTTTGGGGTTTTTAATTTTTTTCTTAATTTTTATTTACATTTGTTTGTTTTTTAATTTTTTAGGTTGCAAATGTCTATCAATCCTTTTACATGTAATTTAATACAATAATAAAATTGGGCATAATACGTCTCTTTAAAAACATCTAATGCTTTTACGGGCAGATTCATTTTGAAATTGAATATTTAATGTCTCTGCTTTGGTTTGAGAGCCACTTGACATTCAAACTTCATTGAAAATTTTATGATTTTATTGGTATTATTCAACATAAAAGCATAGAATTTGCACGTTAATCGAATTTGATATTTTTGATTTTACTTTTTGCAACAACAAAAAGTTAAAAAAAAAAAAAAAAAAAAAAAAAAGTTTAAATAATAAATGAAAAATAACTTTATGTATTGTTGTTTTAAGGTAATATGGATGATTAGACTTAAAACTGAAGGAAATGTGCTCAAGTGAACGTAATGGGTTTTACTCTGTCAAAGATTTAAAGCTAGGCTTTTGCTGGTATTTAACATGTCTTTTGGGTTAATCTTTTAACTAATATTTTGGACAAGAACAATAAAAGAAAAATTATTTCTAATGTTTTTTTTTGGTTGTACTATTTACTTTTTCATTCCAATTTAAATTTTATTTTTTTTCTTGATTGATTGAAAAATAAAATAAGTTGTTTTAAACTTTGTACAGTATTACTAAAGATGACTCAATAGGATAAAAAAGCCTACAGAACACAATAAAATGTGCAGCATATTGAATTTCTTGTTCTGAGAGTTAAGTGCCCAGTCTAGAGGGAGTTTTTTGTACTACCGGGTATTAAAAGGGTCTCAGAGTCTAGAGGGAGTTCACTTTAATTTATTAATTAATCCACAATTCCACTGATTAAAGTTTTAACAATGGATGGCCTCACTTATTTACAGTTTGTAAATTGTTGAAATTTGTAGATGTACATATACCATCAAATTCATACAAGTTTAGGGTTAGTAATCCTTACTTCCTGTTTGATGTACCAATCAGTCTTGACTTGTTTATTCGTTTTGGAATAATGGCAGACATTTTTATCTTGCTTTAAAACTTCAGTGACTGTCTCGCTTTGTCAAGTGATTGGGATTTACTTTAGAGGAATAAAAGAACAATTTTGTTTGATTGCTTTAAGTGGTTTAAATATAGAATTGCAAAATACAAAACAACTCCCAAATGCTTTCTTTTGTTTTACTTATTGCATTAATTACTGTATTGAATTTCACTTTATGCGGTGTTAATCCTATTTGAATTCATCTCTTAGCTTGTTCCTTTCTCTCAACTTTATGAGATGAAGATCTCGAGTTTCTTTTTCTAAGTGTTGATAATTTTCTCTTCTACTTTTTTCATCAGTGATGATAAGATGAAATGAAAATATAATTTAATAACTCTTGCACTAATTATTTCTATTCTTTTTTAATAACAGCCACTTTTCTTGTTTTTTTTTTTGTAATTGTTATTATTTTTTCCCTCATGGTTAACAGCATTTTTTGCACTTGCTGTATCATTGCTTCTTTCAAAAGGCTAAAACAAATTTACTCTATTAATCTTCTGATTTCAAGTGTTTTTTTTATTTCCTGTCTTTTTTTTTTATCTAGTGTATCAACACATTAAACTGTTTACACACACAAAAAAACAATAGCACAACAGCTAAATTGTGTAATTCAAGTAAACAAAGATAATAATGATTAATAGAGGTTTGGTGATTACATTTTTTTAACTTCATATAACTTACAAACTTATAACTTATAATTCGTTTTTATAAGTTTTTACAACTTATAACTTTGTGGTGTATTGACACCATTAGAAAAAGCCATCTGTAGTGTATTGTTGGTCCTAAACAATACAGTTAAATAATTGGTTGCATTCTAGTGAGAATGCAGCCAACTATAAACAATAGAGCACCTATTTTTTCCCCTGACTACAGTAGGCAAGGAAATAAACAATTAGCCATGTTGGCTATATTTTATTCAAGGGCAAGGATGGAAAAGTGGCGCCCGAACTTATACCTACCAGTTATAAGATATAAGTTGTAAGTTATTTGAAGTTAAAAAACATAATCGCCAAACCTCTAGTGGGTGATTGGTACTTATAGTAAAGAAAAATAAGGGTAACAATAACATGTATGTTGTATTGAAACTTCATAACATAGTAGACAACAAGTTTATTATTTTGCTATTTTTAGTGTGGTGTTGTGGTTGTTTCCTGTTTATTTTGTTTTGTAATTGTTTGGTTGTTGCTTGGTATTTTTTATGGGGGAGTGACATGTGTGGGTAGAGTGGTGGGTGTTGGTGATAGCATTGGTTGTTGGTCTGATTGTGATGGTTTTGGGGTTGGGTTTGTTAGTGGGGAAAGAACAAATAAAGTGTCTGTTTTGTCGTGTCTTGGTTTGATCTGCAGTATTTTTTGGGCTGACTTACTTGGTATGTGTTTACAGCTTTGCTGGTTTTGGGGATTATGTAGGTGCTGTTCTGGTTGGATTTTTTGGTTGTGAGTGCGAAGTGCACCTATGCAACAGATATGGGCTATCTCGCTCTCTTCTTGTCTTTTAACCAAGGTGTAGAGTTTTGATTAATTGAGTAGAGAATTTACCACTAGCTTCGATAATGTTCTCTGGTGCTTTGACGACTAATGAGAACTGCGTAACAAAACGGTCATTGTTTGTCTGACCAATCCCGAAGCGCGTAACAAACCCCATTCGCCTTCGGATTGGTGGCTGTAGCTGGCTGCATTCACCATTTCGATAATGCACGCTTGTCCTTTGCGCCATCTGTTATGGGTTTTCACAACCAAAATACAAATAGTATTTTGATCTCACTTGAACTCTTCATGGTCGTTTCTTCGATTTTCTATCGGAAATTCTCTGATAAAATACACCTCGCGCTTGAGTAATTGTCAAATTTAGGTCAGTACTTTTTGTCAGATAAGATCACGAGTGCTCGTAGACAAAAAGATTCGTGCAGACCTAATTATTTGACAATTACTCGGCGTGCTCGGTATATTACTACTGACAATGTTCTCAAACCCAAAATTTATTATTACTTACGTAAACATTTTAGACTAAATAAATGGTGCTTTTCAACTTTGCAATTGGACAATAACATCCATCTTTACCAGTTTCAAAGATACAATATAAAGGTCATTAAAACAATAAGTGTGCTCAAAGTTTCTAGTCTTTTTTACTTTTTTATAAACAAGAAAAACAATTACAATAGAAACTTCGAATGCACCTAATGATAATAGGCAATTTTTATTGTCACCATTAAATTTGCCAATTTGATTTGCTACAAATACACTTAAACAATTTTCATATGATAGCCCAATTTTTATACATTGGAAAAGATCATGTTTTGAGATTATTAATTGTATAATTATAATTTAATTGCTAAGAACATTCAATCCAATTGCTAATTTCCTAATGTTTGAAAGCAAAGGGCTGTGCACGCCAAACTTGCGTGGTCTCTTCATCCTCTTTTGTGTATATATATATATATTTTTTATTTTTGGATGAATCCAATGTAATCTGTTTTTATGAATTATTAAAATGTTGCAAGGTTCTTATCTTATAGTCTTTTCACTTATTAAAATTCGATTTACATTCCTTTTAGTTTCACTCAAGTCATGTCATCGACTTCGCTTTACTTCAGACATGAAATACTCTTGGGACTATTACAACTGCAGAACATTTTTTGTGATCCATTATAGGAATTGCAATGAACGGATTTATGTTTTTAAATTTTGCAGCAACATTAAAAGATGCATTTAGAAGTTTAACAAGCCGCATGCGCTTGTAGCAAAAAGTTTAGATCTTTAATCATAAAACATCATCTTCCGGTTTATTGCTTTATTTTCATTGGGCGCCTAGTAGGCGCTACGACCAATAAACAATGGCCATTCCAATCACGTGACTGTCGTGTCAGCCTACATAACAATTGTTTAAAATGCATTATTACAGTTTTTGTGCATAATTAAAATTTTTCTGTTATTTTTAAAAAACAAAAAGAAAGTATAGAATTCAAATTTTAAAAAAAATTAAAAATGAGCCAGACTGTTTCTTTAAAAAGTGCAAAATAAAAAATATAGTTAGGTCGTACTTTGATTTTGAGTGGTTAACAGCGTGTGTCTGCTCCTTTCTAAACCCATAAACATTACAAGCGTTTAACGCTTTAACCATTAACATATACTCTTTAAGAAACAAGCCATTTATTTTGCCACTTTAGTCTGAGGACACATAATTCACCTTTTTTTTAAAAAAAAAATAAAAATAAAAAAATAAAAATAAAAAGAGTCGGCAAGATCTTTGAGGTAGAGGCCATCAGATGGCGGCAAGCTGGGAAATTGCTTTTTACAGAAAGGTTCTTACCACTAGGTATTTTGAAGCAGTGATAATTTCTTTTAAGCCCTGAAAGCCGCAAAGTTTGGATGGAAGTCTTAAGAATTTTCACTTGATCAATGAGAAAAAGGTTGACACTGCTGCTCTTGTGTTACACATGTTGGTGTTCAAAGGATTGACTCTCAGTCTATATATACCTCTTGTAAGATGTATGGATTTAATAAAAAGAGGTGAATTCCATGAAAGGCTGTGGGATGTTGATTGACATATCAAATGAAGTGCCCATTTATGTTTAGAACAGAATTCAATAATGTGTGTGTGACTTGCACAGAAATGGTTGATGGGAAATTTTTAAAAGTGAAATATGTACGTACAGTATGCATATATTTATTTTGCAAATTAATAAATGCTGCTTTTTTTTTTTTTGCAAAGTTTATGATTAATTTTTTTTTCGAGGAGGAAATGGACTTACTGAATGTTTTGCTGAATGGATTTCAATAAGTTTCTCTGCACGGCTTCTTTTCAACTTGAATTTGGGCTTTGGTTGTATTTTTCATGCTACTTTACATCAAATGTTGGAAAGAAGCTTGAATTGTGGTCATTCATAATGTGAACTCGTAGAGCGAGATGATAATGGTCTCATGTTGGTTACAATCAAGGACCACCATGACCAATCTCTTCCTTATGGACTGGAAAATGCAGACTAAATCAAATCCTAAAGAGAGTGCTGTCTGAAACGTAATTTTTTTATGATACTCATCTGGCAGTGTTTTGGGAGTGAATTTTTTCTACACTTATACAAGCTTTAAGAATAAATATTTCAACTGCCCTACATTTTCAATTGCACCAAGGCAGATGAAATTTCTTTAGACCAGTGGTCTTCAACTCTAGGTTTTTGCAAGATGTCTCAGGGGTTCCACGAAGCTACCCCCATTTAATTGATAAACTGTGCTAGGAAAAATAAGTACAGCCAAGCCATTACTTTTTTTTTGAATTAATTATTGTTTCTTTTTGTTTACATACATAACATTTGATTGATTCGTAAAAAATAATTAACTTGAGACTTAATTGTTAAATTATTCTGAAATTTGGTGTGAAACATTGTTTTAACCTTATTTATATGTATGTAAAAAATATATATCCCAACTCTTATTAAAAAAAAACTATAAAAAAAATTTTGATTGTTCTTATAATTTTGCAATTTTGTGATATGGAATAAAGTTATTACCAGTATGCATCATTTTGTTTGAATAAATGAAATGTAATATTTTTACTAAAATTAATGTTTAAACATAGGGTTCCTTAGATAATTTTATTTCGAAAAATGGTTCTGCGGAATGCCGAAGTTTGAAGATCACTGCTTTACACTAACACGAAAAATAGTGTTGCCAATAAAGTTGGCATTTTAAGACAAAAATTGATTTATTTGGTGCAAAAATTTTTTGTTTTAGATCAAAAACGTTGTATGTACCTGTGAGCATCAGCGCCATCTGACGTGGCCTGAGATAGGATCAGTTTTGTATTTAGCATTTTAGCATCTTTTTATGAATAAATCAGTCTAGTTTGAATCGTAATCCCTATAGCATGGTCCTTTCTATTCTCACAGTACCGGATACTCACACTCAATTAGAGATCTGTGTTGTAAATGCGCAGGTTGGGTTTCCGACCGTGCAGTAAAGAATACCGCGTTGCTTTGGCATTCCGCTTTCAATGAGAGCATTTTTGATACTATCATTTTTTCTTGTCAAGAAATGAAAAGAGAAAAAAATTTTATCTCCATTTTTTTCTGTAAAGAAATGTTACGGTATGTATGATGTACTCTATTGAGCACACAAAAAGAAAAAGTTTGTACATACTTTTAAGTTGCAAAAACCTAAAGTTTATTTACATATGTGTATGCTTCTGCATCAGCAGTCAGAAGAATGGAGCAAATAATACTCCTCCTGATATTTCCACAGCAATTTTCTCTCAACTGCACTTGTAGTAGATTCAACCCACAATGGATTACACAGCACAAGAACTATGATAGGTTGTTCTTCACTGAATAAGGAATAAAGATGAAATTGGAAATTAAATCATCTTTTACAGTACAAAGCATAAAGATAGAAGGCTACTGAAAGGTCATTCTTTGGTCAAATTTCTGTCCTAAGAGAATACTGCATTTTACAGTGAAGTTGATGATGTATGATGATATTTTGCAAGTGTTGGCTCGTGGCTAATAAAATTTTCTAATTTTTTTTTTTTGGCAATATTGTGAAATGTTCAACTGAATTTTTAAAATCTAGTTGCCAAGTGCCATTGCAAGGAGAAAAATCTTATTGGATTACATGAACTGCAAGTTTGTGATATTACAACACTTGCTGCCTTCCTTTACTATTCCCGTCTTTTCATTCTTTATGCTTTCTAGAAAAAAAAATTATACGAAAGGTTTTGGGTTTTCAAACAGAATACAAAACAGAAAAGTGGAGAAAAGGGAAAAGTCAATAGGATGAAGCAAAACCATATGACTGCTGAGTGTCAGGTGTTGAGACTTGAATAAAAGCTTTTATATGGTCTTGTGCCCATGTCAACAGTAGAAATTTACTTTGCATAAAAGTGGCATAAAGGGGAAGGAATTATCAATCTTTGTTAGTGGGACTAGATGCACTGCATTTTATAAGTTTGTTTTGTGGAATTTAGTTGTTGTCTTAGAATCATCTAAACATTTTTAGATCTAACTGAGATTGGACGGACAACTGTCTTAACCTGGGCGGGCAAGACCTTGCCGGACGCACGACACGTTCAAGACATGACACTAAGAAACTGTATTATTTGCTTGGCAGCCTTTATTCAGTGTCTAGGAACAGTTTCTTCAATGCCTTTTCCCATTCCTTGGATGATGTTGCCATCACCCAACCTCGGCCGAATGCTGACAACATGGTTAGGACAACCGAATGGGCAGCAAGGGCAATGTAATCTATTGTCCAAGTCATGTGATGGTTTATGGTACTGGGAATGACATGACGGTCGATTCCCTAAACCTCAGCATGGCGACAAAAAGTGACCTAAGAACTACACCTTGTTAAAGAGCTGGTTGATGGAGAACTCCCTTGAGACAGGAAGTCTGTTCGCTTTTATAGGGTCACTCTGCACCACGCGGAAGTACCGCGCCATTGGTTGAGGACGCGTGATGTCACTACTGGTCATTGGTTGATGACCAGTGACGTCATCGACCGTCAACCCCTTTGTTACTGGTGGGTTGTCATGGCAATTGGGATACGGTTGTCAGTGGCTGATAATCGGTCACATAACCCCACCAGTTGCTATTTAGCAATGTTAAGCTTAATAGTAGGCCTAATAATGCTAAAATAAACTAAACAAACAACAATAAACTCATTAACAAAAAAGTAATTTATAGTATTGTACTGTAATTTTGTTGTTTACATTCTTTGGGTGCAACTAGCTTGACAATCGCCATGTTAAATGCATGCGCAGAATGGGCTGTGCAGTACGAATTTAGTATCAAGATACCAGACGCGAACTGTAGATGATCGTGTGGCTCATCTAAGATGTCGCAAAGCCAAGCAAGCCAGACGACGAAGGCAGACAGATCAACCCCCAAGCACGAACAGAACAAACACTAGTCACACAGCTTAGTTGACCTTTCCACAAAGAACACTGCATGCTGTATGCCCAGGAGTAGTGTTTTTTTGCATTTGGGAGTTAGAGTGGGTTTGTTGGGGTTTGATTTGAGTAAGCTTGACGGTGAAGGGTTTGTTCACTTCTTTGCCGGTCATTTCTTCGACACAAATCGAAGAAATGGGCCTGATATCCGACGCTACGTGTCTCCGATGGGACCATGAGATTTGCAAATTATCAGAAAATTTCAGCTTCAAATAGCTGGCCAATTTAGAAAACTACGAATATTTAAACAAATGAGAGATATTCTTACAATGAAGTAGCCTAACTCTTGCTTCTGCCAGAACAGGTTATCTTGCCAAGTTTACCTATCTGGCGAGGACTGCCAACCTCTATAAAGAGTTTTTGCAATCAACGGTGTCAAAATAAGTTAAAGTCACAATAATCAATATTTGGTATAAAAATTATTCAGGACATCAAACGATTTGTGGTATCAAAGAGAATAATTCATGACATCAAAATGATGTGTGACGTCAAAGGGAATAATTCATCACATCAAATGCTACTAATTAACGACAAAGATACAAAAACTGTACCAAACAACAAAAGTGCTGTACGAATGACAGAATGGTGCAAAAATCATGTCCCCCATGCACCAAACGCTTCACAGATGATTAACAATGGTATAAATAGACAAAATTATTTATTGTTGATGAAACTACTTCAACGATTTGTCAAAAACCTTAAAATTAAAATACTGGGGCATTTTTTTATTATATGGAATGGTCCTACATTTTCTGGTTAAGTAGACAAAAATTTGTTATCCAGTTTAAGAGGTTCATTTATTTAATGTTTAATTTATCCGCTAGGCAGTTACTAAGCAAATAACCGTCAATCTATTTATAGTCACTCTTTGTTTATGTATCGTGCATCGCGCACATGTATGTCTAAAGCTCAAATATAATTGTTCAAGTTTGTAGTTTTTGATCGCTAAAGTTGCGAGAGATTGCAGCAATGAACCAACACGCACGGAGTAGGGTTAACGAACAGACAAGTTTATTTTTAACATAATTGCTTTAGTGATAAAAAATTCTTTAGTTAGAGTATAATAGGTTCAAGGTGATAGCCAATGGTGTTCCTATCCGCCATTTCCTGGTGGGAAACTGAAAAACGTTTCTTTCCTATTCCAACAAAGTTAATCAACAAAGGACTGCTTATTTTATTGTTTGTTTAATACAACAAAATTCTATGACTTAAAAAAAAGGTCTGTGACTTTCGAATAGATCAAATTACAGAATTGTTTTGCACACTCTGGTGGCAATTTTGTGCACTACGTGGTAGGCAACAAGTAAACAGCGTATTACAATGCCTATTAGTTGTGCTGCTTTGGGTGTCGCTAAATTTATTTACCGGTATCTGTTTATTTATTAAACAATCGAATCAAAAACTGCATTTAAAATACACTAGCGCAACGTGTTTGTTGCCTACCACGATCTGTGCATGCGCGAAAAGACCCGGTTGAAAACAACAACAGTAATTTGGTCCATACCGACACACTGTTAGGAACACCACCAGAAGTCGCATCGTTAACGGTTATTATACACGGATTGGCTAACCGGAAATAAACCAGTTCTCTTGATTTTACCCTAACCATTGCCTCGTTTCTTAACTTACGGGGCTATAAAATGCATTTGGCCTGGGGCCCATAAAATACATTTAGCTTAGGGCCCATAACATACATTTGGCCTAGGGGTCATAAAGGATTTAAAATGCCACTTGGCGAAATAGCGTTTTTTTTTGTCGTTTAAAGTGATGAAATTTGTCTAAAATAAAAAGAAGAAATGGCAAAAACCTAAACTAAACATGGAAATTCAACTAATATCTTCCAATGTGCAGAGCTAAAACTGTGTCAATTCAATTGGACTTAAAATTTTATTCTAAACTTGTTTTGACAAGGCCCTAGTCTTTCACTAAACTAATCCCTTGTCACTTTTTTACCTCATACACGTTAAGATTTACAAGAAATTTTTTTTTCAAAATAACTTTTATTGTGAGTAATCACTTACTGGTGAAGATAGACCATCTATTTCCAGTTTACAAGTGTCTTTATCCTCTTGTAAAGGCAATGCCTAAGACTGAATAAATTGACTGTTACCTCTACAACCAATTGATTTATTCCAACAAAAATTGAGTATTTGTTAAATATTTGATATTTTTTATCAGCTCAATAAGTGACTGAAACAGATAAAGTCTCTATTGTTTGGTGGCAATATATAACCAAGAAGTTAGATAGATGAGGAATGGCAACCACCAGCCAAACATGCGGCGCGGCAAACAGGCATTGACAACTGTCGCCATTTTCAAATATTCTGATACACAATTGTTTGGACATCATTCCTTGGTTTAAAACACTTGCAACTCCTTCATTTAAGGAAAGTTAAAAATAAATAATGTTATGTATCGCCATATTAAATTAAATACAAATAACAATTAGTATTGTGAATATGAACAATCGTTAAGATATTGTATTTTAATAACAATGAATGCATCGTAAAGATTAATGCATGATTTATTAAGAGAAATACAATCTCTGTACGGTTGCCTAGGTCCTAGGCAACCTGTAGCATTGTATAACTGTAATAAAGCAGTCGATTATATGTATGTAAAAAGCAAATTGTAATTAGATTGTTTACTTATTTAAACTGTTAATAGGAATATTTGAAAATAACAGGTTATGCGATGACGCTGTCAGGGACAAATGTGCGCCGCGCTATTTGTTTGCAACTCCTCTTCTATCTAACTGCTTGGTATAACAGAAGCAGAAGGCAGAGAACTAATGTAAAGAGCTTTACTTTGAACTCGTGACCATGGTGTAAGAAGTCATCAAGGCTGGATGGTCACAAATATAATCCATCTTTATTTTGTCTTTACTTGTCTTGGAAAATCTGCACTTACTGAAACAGATCCATTAATTCTGCTTTAGATTTGCAATGTTGGCATGCAATTCATCTTTTTTTCTTTTTCTTCATTGGTACTTTGGCCAGTTGGATGCAGTGGACACTTACATTAGGACAGCATAAGATTTATAGTTTAGCCTTTTTATCTGCCATTTTATCTGCTAGGGTGAAATGAAAGGTGATAATTTGAAAAATTAATTAGAAATGTTTTTCACATTTTTGTTTTTTTAAAACCAAATTTAAATTATGCAGAATTTTTATGCATTTTTTTGCATCAATTTTTCATATCAACCATGTGTGCATGATTTATGGAATTAAACTTTTGTGGCTAGACTTGAAAAAGTCATGCATCTGCTTGTTGTTTGTTGATTCAATAACTTTTTCTTTCTCTTTTGTTAGAACTGAAAAATGACAAGTGCATTACGGTATTTTCTTATTTTTTTTCTTCTATGTCATTGCATACGTCATGAAACATTTTTTAGAATAATAATTCAACGCAGAAACTTACTTTTGCTCTATTGCGTTTATTTATTTTGTTGTATGCATATATATTTTGGGAAAAATGTGAAGCTGCACTTTAAAAAGTTTAAATTTAGTGTTTGAGTGAGATGGCGTTTCATTCACTGTTTATGCACTTAAGAATATCGAAGTATTGCAATACTGAAGTTTAAAGAATAAATGGTAAAAAGTGTAGAAAAAGAAAGTAACACAATTGGAAACTAATTACAAATGGAATTCCACTTGTTTTTTTGGCTTTCCTATCCATTTGACCAAAAAATGTCATCAAGGGGATGTCTAGAAAAGAAAATACAACCTTATCTTATCTGTTCAAGAACGCAGTCAATTTGAGGAAATGATGAGACCTACAAGTGAATTAGAAGTTCAACAAAAGCAAATGGAAAATTGTAAAAAAAAATTGAGAAGTTGTATAAATGTTTTCTACAAAATAATGAAATTCTATACCGACAATTAATTTCAGGTTAAAAAAAGCGTATTACATATTACATATATATATTATACATTACATTTTGGATGTAAAGCAGTGTTCTAATACTCACAATTTTTACAGTGTATGCGAGAGTCGTTTATTGAGTTTCTTAACTGCTATGTAAAGATGGATGGATGCTTCAGCATATTGATGATAATTTAAATTGGCCGCTTAGATTGAGCTTGGTCACTTCCATTTTGTTTTGAGTTTGACAAGTGTGAGGGAATATAAAGAACTTTCATTTATCATTATTTACTGTTGTAGTTAACCAATTTACCACTATAGGCGCCACATGTAACCCTATTTATAATTTCTGCCACTAGAGGGCTTTGTATACCATGTAATCGTTTTTCCTTCATGTAATAAGAAGTTCAGTGCAACCAAAATAGTAAGTTTTATTTAAAATAAGAAACAATCCACCACAACAAGCCGCAAAATCGCTTTGTCTTTTTCACTCTCTTGCGCTTTAGTAATTATGAATGTGATTGGTGGAACAGATATCACATGCCAAGCACAAATTTGCAAAATCGCACACATAATCAAAATCGACTGGATTAATGAAATTTCTTAATGTTTCCAAACACATTATTACAACATTCTTCGGTACTTTTTTTTTTAATCTAAACTCACTGAAACCTCACATCACCTCAATGGGGATTTATTTTTTCTAATTAATTCACAAGATTATAGTAATTAATTTCCAAGCAGACAGCAACAAGGAACCTGAAAATGTAAATATAAATTGATGTACAATCGCAGTCATAAAAATTATGACTGGATTGTGAAACAAGTCTGTCTTCATTTGTGGCCAAAGTCTACAATAAACTAAGTGCATACAAGTAAAGTAAATAAAGTGATCATTAAGATAGCACAATAATTTAATATCGCAGCTTTTATTATCACAGCTTGAAGTTTATACGTAATTTGTTTTCCAGGATTCTGTTTGTTGCTGGAAATTCTGAGAATTATTTCGTTATTACAAGTGCACAACTAGAAATAAAACTTTATGCATCATCTTTATGACTTCTTAGAATATATAGTTTGAGAAAATGGTTGTTTACTCAGGCTGAAGATATTGGATCTTTACTTTGCTATATGCTGTTGAATTTATATTTTTATTGTCTTAAGTGACTATATTTTGAGTTGCATAAACTTTTTTTATTTAAACTTAACAGCTGCTGACCTAATATAGCTGGAACTGAGTGATTTCTGGCTTAGGAAGAATAGAGCAATCAAGACTTTTAATGGCCAGTCAGTTGAGTGCGTTTTACACTGCAATAAAAATTCTTCATTTAATCATTGGATTTTGAAATCCAAAATGAATAAGTTTTTCTTTTGGATATGCATATTTTTAACTCCCATATTGCGAAATGTATGTGTTACGAGGTGTGAGATTACATTTTTATAGGTGGGGAAACCACTTGTTCCCATTTTTACTTCTTTTTGAGGTTAAATTGAACATGAGTTGTAAATATCACACTTTGCAGGTGTAAATTTACTTCTTGATGGCATTTTCAAAAAGGCGTAAATTTATTCCAACATGGAGTAATATTGCTCCCTGATGGTATAAATTTATTCTTTTGGTGTAATATTATACATTGATAGTGTAAAATTGTATTCCCTTATGGAGTGTCATTACAACTTGATGGTGTTAAATCTACTGATTTCAATAAACAAGTGTGTAATAAAAATAAATTTTTATTCATTTAAATTTTAAGATTGATAAAATATTTTTTAAATTTATTCTTAATTTTTACCCACAACCATCAGGTTTATTCATTTCATAGGCCAATATCTGATCCATTAGTCCAAGGATGCAAAAATTGAACCAAATACTAAAACTATTGTTAAATCAACGCAATGTCATGCACCAAATTAAACTTTTTATTTACTTTTTATTATTTTTCTTTGTGATAAATATAAATAAAAAATAGATAACTTTGTTTTTGTTGGCGGGACATTTATACGACACAGTAAATCCATGCGGCCCCTGGTCTTAACAAATTGGTGCATCCCTGCACTACTCTATTTTGGCATATTATAAATATGCCGCATTTTAACACATCCCTATTATAAACATATTTTTTGCTTTTCTAAAACCATTTTAGGTTTTACAAATTTTGAGAAGGTGTGTATTATGCTTCTGCATATTTTTACACACTTTATTTCTAACAGTGCTTGTATCTACAAAATAATTATGGTAATAAAATGGATCAGTGTACTGCTAGATAACTAATCCCTCTTGCCTTTTCAAGAGTAATCATTATGTTACAAACATGAAAAAAAATTACAAATGGCAATCAGCTAAGCGCATTTCAATGTACATCCAAGAAAGAAAAAAAAAATTAAAGTGCAAAAAATATTCAACCACAGCACTTTGTGTATTTATGTATACAATAAAAGCAGTGTATGTTATGTGTGTTTGCTAAAGGGATTTGATTGACTAGCGACTAGAAAGTCAATAAGAAAAAGATGTTTGAGGGAGCTAGGAGAAAGTGGAGATTAAAGCTTATAAGAGTGGAATGGCAAACTTCAAAGGTAAGAAACAGTTTTAAAACTTTTTTGTTCAGTAATTCCACATAATTCTGTCAATTATATTTCTCCAAAAGCGATTTCATAAAGCTACAGCTGCACAATTGCTGAAATAAATGAAAAGAAGTGTTTCCTAGCAAACAACTTGAGCTCAACAACTTTCTAATTTCCCTGTGTCTTATTTAAAAAGCTAGAAAATGGTTGACCTTTAACTAAAGTCCAAAGGATATTTTTAGTTACATTATTAAAATGCCCCTCCCAGCACTTTCAGTGGCAACAAATAGTTACTTTCTTTAATTCTAAAGATATTCAACTGCAAACTTACAAGTAAACAACTTAAATCTACATAGACCATATAGACTGTTTACAAAAACTTATAACTACATCTAATTGGCAGACTTATCTATAAGTAAAATAAGCAGTTGCTTCAACGATATAATCGAACAATTTTCCATTGTAAAAAGCAGAAAAAAAGGCTATAATGATTTTGATGTTTTTGATGTATTTAAATCGGAAATATAATATATATTTCTAACTTTGTAAGTAAATTCGCAAAACTGTTAGTATGACTAGGCGCGATTATTTTGACAATCGCGTCTAGTCATAATATATACAAATGAAAGTTATGAC
>JAQFXT010000950.1:0-22891 GCA_034683725.1 Strigamia crassipes | reverse complement strand
CAATCTGCTGGTAGTTATGGTGCAAATGGCAATGGTCACTCAGCTGCTCAGCAATCTGCTGGTGGTTATGGTGCAAATGGCAATGGTCACTCAGCTGCTCAGCAATCTGCTGGTAGTTATGGTGCAAATGGCAATGGTCACTCAGCTGCTCAGCAATCTGCTGGTGGTTATGGTGCAAACGGCAATGGTCACTCAGCTGCTCAGCAATCTGCTGGTGGTTATGGTGCAAATGGTAATGGTCACTCAGCTGCTCAGCAATCTGCTGGTGGTTATGGTGCAAATGGCAATGGGCACTCAGCTGCTCAGCAATCTTCAGCCAGTTATGGAAGCAATGGGCAATCCTCCAATGGAAAACAATCCAAATTCAGTAGTTCATTCAGTCAAATAGTGAAGTCTGAATCTAGCTATGGGTCAAATGGCAATGGTCAGGCATCTGCTGGTGGTTATGGAGGAAATGGCAATGGTCAGGCATCTGCTGGTGGTTATGGAGGAAATGGCAACGGCCAGGCATCTGCTGGTGGTTATGGAGGAAATGACAATGGTCAGGCATCTGCTGGTGGTTATGGAGGAAATGGCAATGGTCAGGCATCTGCTGGTGGTTATAGAGGAAATGGCAACGGTCAATCAGCTGCTCACCAATCTTCAGCCAGTTATGGAAGCAATGGACAAGCATCTGCTGGTGGTTATGGTGGAAATGGGAATGGAAATGGACAATCTGCTGCCCACCAATCTTCAGCAAGTTATGGGAATGGAGCTTCAGCTGCCCAAAAAGAGCAAGGTTCTGAAGGAGCATACGCAGGCTCAATGTCTTTCCAAATGTTTTACGGTGGAAATGGCAATGGCCAAGCTAGTGCTGGTGGTTACAATGGAAATGGCAATGGTCAAGCTAGTGCTGGTGGTTATGGTGGTAATGGTAATGGTCACAGCAATGGAAATGGTCAAGCTAGCGCTCTAAGTTACGGTGCCAACCAAGATCAAGCTAGCTCGAGTAGCAGCTACACGGTCAATGTGGGGTCAAATGCTGCTCAACAGTCATCCAGCCAATATTAATTTCCGAAACAATTTCCACAACACATGATTTCGTCATTGGGAAACTCATTGCCATAAAGGCATCAATCAGTGGTTCATGTTCATACTTCAACATGGTACAAGGTGAACTATCGCTCAACAGACCGATAAATAACAACAATCGTTCGATTCCCTCCCGTTTTTCACTCCTAAGTCCGAATTGTTAAGTGCAATAAACTCCCGATATTATTTTTTGTTATTATTATTATTTCATGATTTACTGATAGTCCCAAATCATTGCGTGCCATTCATGGTCACCCAGTCATTAACTTATATATATAATATCAATGTAATAATGAATAAATAAATAAATCTTTGTTTATTTCAATTATCATGTCAAGCGTATAATTCAATCTGACTTCACGCGTCCACACCTTAAAAATGTCAATCAATCAAACTGATAACAAGACAGGATGTTGATACGCCTGCCCCAGGATCCATTCAGTCACTGAACCTACATTCAACTAGTTCATTATACATAAATAAATATAAACTAGTTATCAATAACAGACTAAAATTTAACAACAATGTTTTGTTGTTTAAATGTTGTGCGCATGCCCACTGCGATTCAAAGTTCTATCGAAAACACTAAAATAAATGTGTAAATCCATCAAAAACACTAAAATAAATGTCTAAACCATCGAAAACACTAAAATAAATGTCTAAATCCATCGAAAACACTAAAATAAATGTCTAAATCCATCGAAAACACTAAAATAAATGGCTAAATCCATCGAAAACACTAAAATAAATGTCTAAATTTATCGAAAACACTAAAATAAATGTTTAAATCCATCGAAAACACTAAAATAAATGTCTAAATTTATCGAAAACACTAAAATAAATGTCTAAATGTATCGGAAACACTCAAATAAATATTTAGATTGACCAAAAAAACTTCGTGTATTACATGCGGATGTTCCAGAATGAATCAACAAAAATTAAAAAACAAACACGGTCATCCTCGCTGACCAACTTTTGCCTTCCTCGCTCGTTTATTTCTTACAAGCAGAAAATCGCCTTCCTTGTCTGCAATGATAAATCAAAACGAGTTTAACGCATATTTGCATTGTGAGGTGGAGCAACTCCACCCCATTCTTCGGCGTGTGGGAAATGGAGAAGCGAAATGTGTGGATTCATTTCTCATTGATTTAATTCACTTCCTCGTGAATCGTCTTCCGCTCATCGCACTCACGAGTCACCCTTGAGCAACGATGCATTTTTTCACGTTTCTCCAATCACGACGCCTTTCCCTTCGAGTGAAAACAGACGCTTCGAGTTTCCGCGTATGGCTCTCAGGTATAGTACCAGATTACAACTAATAATGGCGTGTAATTTATGTCATGTGTCACTAAATACACGTTGATTAAAGTGTTTGATGGATATCCTGTCAGCTGTCAACGTCTGTACTTGTTATTAAGGAAATATATGCAAAACGTTCATGTTTTCCCGCGTTCTAAATATAAATAAATTTGGGCTTCCCTGCAGCATTCATTTTTGTATTGCGTGTTTTTCTTATCAATTATGTCATATTAGTCTAATAGATACAATTACATAAATTATTTGATATTTATATATATTTTTTTGGGTTATTTTGTTTGACAGGTGTCATTTTAATTGGACTAATGTGGCATCACTGATAAAACAAGCAAGTGAAATGGAGATGAATGCTGCAGGGAAGTTTCTATTTATTTTTTAAGAAATGTAGGAATTTTTTTTTTGCTGATTTATAAACTTTGCATGAAAAATACCGTATTACTTCGCTTTAAGCGCAAGCCGGTATAAGCAAAATTCGCAACTTTTGAAAAATTCAAAATAAAAAAAAATTTGTGTATTTTGGTTAAACATCATAACAAACAATAAAAAAAATAACAGATTAAAAAATAAAAATAAATTTTTTTTATGAAATTCCTTTATTTATCCCCTACTTTTGACTTCAATCTCAATAATTTCTATCAACAAATAACAAATTGGTCAAATTTCAACATAATAATAAAATAGTCAAAGAATAGAATCATTTTCATAAATTTTTGGAAAATTTTTTTTGGCTTTGGGTAAAAAATGACCCAGGTTGGGTGAGTAAGAGATTTTTTTTTAGATTGGTACTGCGAAGATTAACCATTTTTTTTGTCACAGGTCAGCTTTCCCAAGGTACCCGAAATTCAAGCAAATCCTCGTTTTATTTTTTGGGTATGCAAACCAGCTGAAAATCCAGCAAATCAGCTGAAAGTCCAGCAAATCAGCTAAAAAAAGCAGCTAATCAGCTAAAAATCCAGCAAATCTGCTAAAAATCTAGCAAAATCCGGTGAAAATTCAGCAAATCAAGTGAAAATCTAGCACAAAAAACTGAAAATCTAGTAAATCAGCTAAAATTTAACAAATCAGCTTTAAATCTAGCAAATCAGCTGAAAATCTAGCAAAATCAGCTGAAATCTAGCGTAGTCCGGTGAAAATTCAGCA
The DNA here is from genome assembly GCA_034683725.1 of Strigamia crassipes. NCBI lineage: Eukaryota > Metazoa > Arthropoda > Chilopoda > Geophilomorpha > Linotaeniidae > Strigamia > Strigamia crassipes. Next base: position 19,363 of record JAQFXT010000950.1, on the reverse strand, counting down.
AATCAACTGAAAATCTACCAAATCAGCAAAAAATATAGCAATTCAGCTGAAAATATACTAAATCAGCAAAAAATATACCAAATCAGCAGAACATACAACAAATCAGCTAAAAATCTACCAAATCAGCTGAAAATCTAACAAATCAACTTAAAATCTAGAAAATCTACTGTAAATGTGCAAATCAAACGTATAAAAATTCAGCTTATCTCGGAATTTAATGTGCTGATTTTTAAATCCGTACACAATATGAGTGGCTGTCAAACTCCTATTGGTTTTCCTTACATTCCTTTAGTTATACAATGGAATTTTCAAGCTTACGTGACTCGAATCAAAATTTACAATCACCCGTAAACTCGTTAATTATATTTCTCAGCAAACAGCCTGCACTGAAAATTTTGATGGCCACCTATGGACAGATAGTAGCAATAACTATAGTGTAAATGTTTAACACCAGTTGACCAACTATGGACAATGCTGCCCTCTAGAGTTCGCTTTAGGAAAATCCTAAAAATCATACTCCATGGCCCAGAAAAAACAGGCTAAGCAAGACAACACCCAAGGACAGATTTTTGGACCAAAGGGTTTCAATAATAATGTGCTGAAGGCGCTGAAACGATTATAACGATTATGGCGCTGAAGCAATTATCACGTGACCTATGTAGACCAATCACAAGAATAATCACTTCATCACTTCAGCGCTTATGTATAATCGGCTAAAAAGAAGCTTTTGGTGCTTAAAACATGGCGAAGACCCATACCATTGTTATCCGTGTACTTTATACCAACAATTTTTAATTTGAAAATAATTTTAAACTTATTTTAAAAATTAATTTAGAAATTATCTTCAAAATTCACGTACAAATTCATTTGTTAAATTAATTTTAAAAATTAATTTAGAAATTATCTTCAAAACCAAACATTCATTTTTTGGACCAAACATTCATTTTTTGGACCAAACATTCATTTTTTGGACCAAACATTCATTTTTTAGACCAAACATTCACTTTTTTGATCAAAATTTCACTTTTTTGATCAAAATTTCACTTTTTTTTTTTATACCAAAAATTTACCTTCTTGACCAAAAATTCAAACGCAGCAACATGTTGCATCTATCCTAATTCTAAATTTTAAAGTTTTCGTGACAAAAGGAAAAGACAAAACACCAAAACAAGGTTAAGTTGTGGGAGTTGTCATTCATACAGCACAATACAGGTTGGCTTCACCGCATACAAAACAAGAAACGTTTTTTCCAACCCAAGCTCAATTTGGCGAAGCTAACATCACCAAACAAAAAATCAATCGGGCAAAGCTGATCACACGCGAGACTATTTAGATTATTTATCCCCAAAAAAATTGCAAATCAATTGCATAAAAGGAATCATTGTGTGGGCATTAAATTACATTCAGGTGGCCGATGAACTACATGTCAGCCATTATTGGCTACAGATTAACCTTAACTAACCCGTGAACAAAACGATTTATGTTGTCCAAACAAACCTGGTTTCATTTTTAAAACAAAAAAATCGTTAAGAGTTTAAGCCGGAACTTTTACTAATACCACCCAAAAAAAGAAAACATTACATATATTCGAAGTGTCTGTTTAAATGGTTTTCAGTGTTTCTATTGAAGATAAAAACTTGAAAAACCTTTTGCTTTTGCATTTCTCGTACTCGTGGCCAACCAGTTTACCTAGCAACTTACAACAGCAGTAATTAAAACTTTGACCTCTAGTGACAGGGAAAACATTGCCCAGTAACTTGATGCCAAATTCAAACTTGATTCAATTATGCTTCAAATTGCGAATTGTATTTTTTTTTATTGCTTCGATTGATTTATATTGTATTATTTCCGGTTCGGAGTCTGTCCAGTTAGGCTTACTTGCACGTCGTATGTCCGGAATAAAGAAAGTATTAAAATAATTACACAATTCGCAATAAAATAGTGATTTTCTTGTTTCTTTTCAGTTTCCACTTTAAATTCTAGTCAAAACACGACCCAAATTATTGAAATTTGGCGCAATGGGAATCCATTTTGCAGCATTTCGACACTTTACTTTGGGTCATGTACCTAAGAAACCAGTAACCACTGGCCGTTTCAAAATGTTTACGAAAAGTTCTCGAAATTGAAGTGACACATTGGTGACGATTTAAATGTGGCCAGATTATTCAGCGATTTTTCCACATACGAGATGCATCGCAGAGTCCAGAGTCCAGATTGTTCATTGCTGTGCCGGGCACAGATGGGTCTGGGTCCTAGCCAATCTGCCCGAACACACAGCGGACGGTGCTATGTCTGCACTGCACAAAGTGCACTGTATTTATTTTATATTTAGCAATAGTAAGCCTAGTAAAGAAGGCCTAAAGGTAGGTTCCCACTTGTGTTCACACTAGATGCAATGCAACAAAAATACGAGTCAAATGCAACGCAATGTCTGTTCACACACTAGGACATGTGGAACAAAACTTAAACGATAGATGTTGCTTTTTTAGTTTTACCGCCATTTTGTGTTGAGGTTGATATTAACCAAAATTCGATCAAATTTGATTAAAATTAATTAAAATTTGATTAAAATTGATCAAAATTTGATTGAAATTGATCAAAATTTGATTGAAATTGATCAAAATTTGATTGAAATTAATCAAAATTTGATTGAAATTGATCAAAATTTGATTGAAATTGATCAAAATTTGATTGAAATTGATCAAAATTCGATCAAAGTTGATTGAAATTAGCCAAAATCCAATTAACATTTGTCAACATACGATTAAATTCGGTTGGTATTTACCAAAATTTATGTCAATTAATCCAAATTACATTTAAGAAAATAAATTGAATCGTCTGCAAAACGTTTAAACAATTCCCAAATTTAAAAAAAAATTGATTGTTTAAATGAAATAGCAAATAGCAAACGGCAAACGTCAAACGAATTACCGCGTGCTATCTATATGGAATTCAAGATGGTTGACAGCCTAGTAACGGACGAAAAGTCCATAACAGAAGAAACCCTCTGGTTTAATTGACATAAAGATAAACACTTGACCTTAACCCATCCATACACTTCTCCTCTAAATTGGAGGTTTAGCTTCTACTAAAAGTTAGAAATATAACACATTAAGACAATTGTATTCATAGTAATTACAAAAGCTTAAAATATAATTCCAAGTCATTTCATTTGAGTAAACAGTCTTATCTCAACACTGACACATATACATTACTTTTCTACGCCTAATCATACCAAAAACAATCACTTCAATTTTTTCTCCTCAAATAACACAAGCTATCAAATGTGTTAATTACAACACTAAGTTGTAATTTTACAATCTAGTTCTTTCTCCCCTTAGCAGGATACAAGACATTAATTAAATTTCTATCTCCAAATCTCCATGTTTAGTACAACTTTTTTGGTACGTTATAAAAAAGACAAATTATAATTTGTTAATTTTCAGTAATCAGTCAAAAAAAATAAAAATTCCCAAGCAAAGCTCAACTTGCTCAGTTTGTTGTTATAGGGGCATTAACCTGTCGCCAATTCATTGTTATTGATGCATGAGAACAAATAGTTCATTCATCAATAAAATAAAATTTAATTGAAACTAAAAATTTCCCATAATTGTCTATAAAATCCAACCGGGGATAATTCTCCCAACATTGATGAACCCAAAATGAAAACAAGATGACCACAAAATCCATTTCCTTCCTTGTAAAAATGACCATCTCCACATAAATATTAATTTTGCAACCAAAAAAAAGGTTCCTCGAAACATAAATACCTTAAGATGGTTTCAAATCACCACTGATACAAGACACACCCAAACGTTACCCTGAATTCAAAAAATATAAAAAATTTATAAAAACAAAAATCATTTTTTTATATTTTTTCTTAAAAAAAAAGATTAAAATTTCTACCGCAAAAAATTTGCTATCTCCAATTTAAATAATAATACAATAATTAAATGGATTTTTACACCAAAAAAGACCAAAAACTATTGATTTGTAATGATGACCAACGCCCCTCACACTTCCGGTCACGGCTGAGGTAAGAAAAAGTCTCGAGGCGAAAATATTTCAATGAAAAAACGAATTTAAAATAATAATTCAGTTTTTCGAGTCTCAGAATTGTGAAATTAACTCGTTGGCCGACGCTTCATCAGCATCAGCTGATCACTTGTGTTCTCGAGCTACACCTTGCTCCACTTTCCAACACTCGCTTCCTCCGCTCTGCGCAACTCATTACATAACATCCCACTGGTCGAGTAAAACGCTCGTTTAGTCGGCTTTCTTCAAACAAACTCAAACCGGACAATTCCATGTAAGTAAATCAATTTTTTTATCCACAATTTAAAAAAAATTGATTAATTTATTTCAATTTTTTTCAATTTTTTTCTTAAATTTATAGAATAATGAAGTGGAAAACGATCCTTTTGGGTGAGTTTCGTTTCGTTTTATTATCGTTTTCCTTCTTCAAACTCCTCAAATTTAAATATCCAATCATTATACTCACGTTTTCTTCTAAAAAATTCCGGAATCTTCACTCGATTCATTCCATTTATTCATCATAACATTCACGTACTAAATAAATTAAAAACCAAAAAAAATATTAAATTTAAAATTAAAAAAATATTTAAAAGTTAAAAATAAACGTCAGCTAATTAGCCATACATTATTTGATTCATAACACAATAAATCAACTTCAAAAATATAAACTTAACGTTAAAAAAATCCAAAAAATTGCACTTTTTAATTGAAAATGGATGTTAATAGGTTTAAATTAGGTCCTAACACTGAACAGTTTTGGATCAACCTGACACTAATGCAAAATCTGACCTATAAAACAATTTTTAATCGAGGTATTTACAAAACTCTCGCTTTTTTGACCCCTAATTCATCGTCCAGCATCAATTTTCATTCACTCTTGCACTTTATACCTAACAATCTCGTCTTCCTTCCGTTTTAATTCAATCTGGGCCACAAATTACATGTCATCATCCACAATTACAGTTTATACGCAAGTTGACATCTTTAATTTACGCGGGAGTGGCATTTTGCGGACGGGAAAATCCTAAAACAAAATGAAAAACAAAAAATTATCAAAATATAATAATATTGTTGTTTTCAATTTGAGGCTTATTTTTTTCAATCGTTGTTTTACCTATATTGCAGTCTCATTTAACGTAAGACTGAGCGCGTAAAAAAAGGTACAAATGTCTGATAAAATTGCAGTCATCATCACGAAGCAATGATTAAGTTCACTGCCTCCATCAAAGGATTAGATATAATCGCTTTCGAGGCAATTAAATTCAAACGAGCAATTTTTTTCGCCTCGGTTTCAAGATGTTATTTGTGTAATACAACTTATTCTGGTTTCTTTTTTTACAAATATTTATGTAAAAAGTGTGAGAACGAGATTAGTGTTCAGCCCACACTTCGTCAAACATGATCTATATTTCGTATTCGTCTTCGTTTTATCATATTTCTGCAATTTCTGAAAAAAAACAAAGAAAAAAAACATAATTTTTTAAAAAATTCAAAAAAATTCAACAAAATCAAAATTACTTAATTAATCTTAAATTTAAACGCGATCCAACCCTCTATAGTCATCTATAGTTCATATTTCAACGTAATTTGCTCTCAAACTCGTCAAAAATCATTATTTTTTTACTAAAACTCAATTTTACTCGAAACAACAGCAAACAATGAACCCGCCATTTTCTGACAATCCAGCGCCGCATCTCGACTATCGGCAAAATCCGTACTATTTTAAAATTTAAAAAAAATAAAACCTATATCTTTAATTTAATTTTGACATGATTCAAAAACAAACTTTTGATTACTCTGACATAATTTTTTTTCACTTTCTACATTCCCAGGTCCACTTTTATTACTATTACCTCATCTTATTTTAAGTTCCAAAAGATCGTATTACGACTACGCGTTAGACTATGACGTCAACACGTTGCCAGGTGTCGCTGGTAAAGATTACCCAACTTTATCTCAAGTTCCACCAAATGATTTTTATTGCGAAGGCAAAATGGCTGGTTATTATGCAGATCCTCACTTCGGCTGTCAGGTATTAAACACAAACCCAGAAATCATCATTTTCCGCATTAACGCCATCTATCGGGGGAAATAGTCAAGTTTCCCGTTGCGTGACTTGTTTCGAAAGAAAATTCACATATTTTTTCTTTTTTTTAAACTGGAATTTTCTTTTATTGGCGTGTGGAATATTTTTAATCTAATTAATAGCATCAAAGACTAAACAAAAAAAATTTTTTTTTTTAAATACTAGAAACATTTTTTTTTTTGGTTTTAGTCTAAGATTTAATTAATTCTAAGATTGACAACTGACGACCCTGCAATTAGACTATAACCAGTAATTTACACACAATTTTTCACATAGCCCTAATTAAATGTGTGAGAAATGCGTGCCAAAATTGTTGGTTTTGTCCACGAGGAAAGTGATGCAAAACTCAAGCGTGGACATGTTTTTCCCACTCTAAATCTAAATATAATTACAATTGAACTCTTAAATTGATAATACACTGAACCCAAGTCTTAAAAAACCGTACAGAAACTCGTGCAGTTAATTAGAACTTTAAAAAATTAGCAAAAAAATTATCTATTTGCAAGTTTCGATTTAGCGTGAATTCCGAAACTCAAAGATAAAATTCAATTTTTAAACAAAAAAACATATTTTTGTCTACAGGTATATCATAAATGCGACATTGACCATAGAAAAGACAGTTTTCTATGCAGCAATGGAACTCTTTTCAACCAAAAGACATTCGTTTGCGAATGGTGGTACAGCGTCGACTGTTCCCAAGCGACGTACTACTACGGGCTCAACGCAAGACTCTACAAAAAGAAGTATTCGTCATCCCCATCTCTCTACCACGACTCCAGAGGAATTATCTACATGCTTTCATCTCCTGTCTCACTCATGGATCCAATACCCAAGCCCGAAGTCAGTCACCAATACTACGCTAAACCATCGGGAGACTTGCTGTTTGCGACATTTTTCAAAGATGTTCCACACATAGAACCAACTGTGGAGAAGCCTAACTATCAAGTGGAAAGCTATCCAATCACCATTAAAGATTATGGTAGTGAGGAATACCCAAATGCACCCAGTGGGGAAGATATCTCACCACAAATTGAGTCACAACATCTTGATGAACCACGAAAGGTGAAAATATACAAAGCACAACAAATATCTGATGATGGCAAAGTCAAAGTTCAACAAATGGAAGATTCCAAAGAAAGTTATGAACAAAAATAACACTTGTTTCCCTTCATTGTATTCACTTTTATTTTATTTCATTTGTGAAAAGTCATTTTACACAGTTAAAAAATGTTAAAATATTAAAACAGCATGTAGCAATGGGATGTGATTTATATGAATTGGATTTGAGGTTGTAACAATGAATAAATAATTTATTTGTATTGAAAAATTGTTGGATTTGATGTTTTTCTTTCTTAAATCAGCAAAAACAGCAAAAGTTGATTTTCAAGATCTACATTGAATTTGATGTAGGTTATTGGTTTGACATTTACAACCTGTTTCGTAGTGCCTTTCTTATGAAAGATTTTTTTGTTTTTCCTGTCAGTGACATAAATATTGTAAAATTTATGTCAACTCAGGAGAGATGGAAATTGCACTTGATAATTTGTTGAAAAGGCCGATTCATTAGTAAAACTACTTCCCACATGCTGAGCACAAATTTATCATCAGCTTAAAATATTTTATGGAAAAGAGAACAAAGTTTTTTTTTTTTTACTTCACCACTCAAACAGGTTGAAAAGTAGCAGAAAATTCTTTTCTCTTTTTTTAAATGTAAAAATTAGACCAGAAATAAATAAAAACACCACCTTCAGTTAGGTCAAGTAACAAACCGATTAGACTGCCATCTGTGAGCCAAAATATACATCATATTACTTTAAATCAGTGAAAATTAGTGTAAATCATTGAAAATCAGTGAAAATTAGTATATATCATTGAATATCAGTGAAAATTAGTGTAAATCATTGAAAATCAGTAAAAATTAGTGTAAATCATTGAAAATCAGTAAAAATTAGTGTAAATCATTGAAAATCAGTGAAAATCAGTGAAAATTACTGTAAATTATTAAAAATTAGTAAAAATCAGTGAAATTTAGTGTAAATTATTAAAAATCAGTGAAAATTAGTGTAAATCATTGAAAATCAGTGAAAATTAGTGTAAATCAGTGAAAATCAAAGAAAACCAAGAAAATCAGTGAAAATCAAAGAAAACCAAGAAAATCAATAAAAATATTTGAAAAATAGTTGAAAATCAGTAAAAATCAAAGAAAATCAGTAAAAAAATCAAAGTAAATCAGCAAAAAAAATCAAAGAAAATTATTTAAAAAATCAAAGTAAACCAATGAAAATCAAAAAAAATAGTGAAAACCAGTGCAAATCACTGTAAATCAGTGGAAAATACAGTAAATCAGTGGCAATCACTACAAAATCATCACTTATATTTGCAAATTCCTAACTTGTCTGACGTTTGCCTCTTAAAAAAAACCTTAAGTTGTGTTCACCTACATTCGATAAAAGTAAAAACCAAATAAAAAATAATAAAAAAATTGCAATTTATTGTCGCCGCCGATTAATTTTCTTCCTATCAGCCGATTTTGAGGCCAACTTGACTTCTGCCTGTAACGAGCGCGCCCTCTGCTCCATTCTTTCCCTCAGTTTGCGCAGTCTCGGCAGTTGCAAGCTCGTCGCTGCCGGTTCCGCTTGCTTGGCCACAGCTGCGAAGAAAACCACATAAAAAAAAAAAACCAAATTCCTTTCACCGAACCCATTCGCAACACCTCAACACCAACTCACCTTCGATGTCTTTCCTAGACGGCATAAACGCCGTCGCAACTTTGCACAACTGATCAAAGAAACCCGAATACGGAATCGCTTTATAAGCCGCGTTATCGCGATTCAGGAACAAACAAGTCGATTGTAATTGTCCCCAACTCGTAACTAAACAAAAACAAATCGAAACCAATCAATAAAATTTTTTTGGGGAATTTTCCACTCACAAAATTCATCAGGATTGTTAAATTGAGGAGGAAACTGCGACATGCCAAAAGGTGCAAACGGAGCAGGCGGAAGGAAAAGCATTGCACGTGACCCACCAAAGCTGTAAACTGAATTAAATTCACTCATTTAGAGACGAATAAGCGTAGGGAAAGCGTGGAAACGTGAATTTTTCGTTTCCGAATGCCCGAAAATTTGAAAAAAAAAATAATTGCTTTTACTTACGGTGAATAAAAATTAGCGACCACAATTTACACGCGTTCATCGTAACGTCCTGAAAAGCAAATAATTTAAAAAAAAAAACTAATTAACAAATGGAGCGGAATGTGAGGAATTTTAAAACTTTACCGGAAGTTATTGTTTTTTTTTTTAAAAAAAATGATGGGTTTGAGTGTTACCGTTGCCTCGTATCGCCGCACTCGCGACGATACACCATCAGACGTTGTACGAGATTCTTCAAAACGAGGCTACACGTCATACGTTTTCAAAAGTCCGGTCACAAACCTAGTAAAAAATTAGACCAACAAGAATCCAAGAATTCCACAACCCTTAAAAAAAAAAAAAAAAAAAAAAGGCATCGAAATCGAATTTCCAGAAATAAAATTTTTTTTTTTTAAAAATCAAAATTAAAATAAAATTCAAAGAAATCCGCCATTTTTGTGAGCAAAGCCTCAAAATAAGAAAACGACAATAATAAAATAGACAAAAACAAAAATGAGGTTACAGGAGTGAGTAACAGTAATGGAAGGTCAATGGACGTTAGATCGAGTTGAAAGTCCGTTTTGTAAGAGGGGAATGACATGATCCAACCGATTGCCCCACTTCGCCAACAGGTGACCAACCTCACCAAATCTTGAACTTGAAACAAAAAACCCAAAAAAAAAAAATCAAAAAAACCAAAAAAAAAATTTTTTTTGACCGAAATAAATCGAAACGAAGTTGGAAAATTAAAGAAAAGTCGTTAACTTTTATTAAAACGAGTTTTCGGACGATGAAAACGTTTTCGTTGCTCATGCTCCGTTCGCCAAGCGTTTAGGATTAAAAGGATTTACCGTGGCGCTCGCACAAATGGGTCAAACATTTTGGATACTCTCCACGGGTTGGGAAAAGAAATCATTTCTATTGGCCGGCCTCTATTTTCTAATCAGGGCCTGAACTCATTTTGGAGAAGAATTCCCCGACCTTGCGAGGAGGTATTTAAGAGATCAAGGTCACGCAGGTTTCTTACAAACCGAACTATGCTCTTGTAAGTCGCGGAACGTTTCATGGTCAAGGGAATTTACGCTAAAATTACAAAATAACGATTTTCTCAGCTTTAAGAATACGAAAAACAGAGAAATCATGTTGATTCTAACGATTGGTAAATATTATTTTCCGTTATTTTATCGTTTTAAGTGAGTTTTATTTAATTTTGTCTCGTTTTGCAGCGATTTTGGTGGTGAGTTGTACGGTTGGTGATGCGGCGAGTGCTGGTAAAAAGACGAAATTTTCATTTCTCGTGAGCGATTTCAATTCTTCGGACATTTCCGGTGCGCCCGGTAAAGATTATCCGACATTTCGCGATATTCCCGAAACGAATTTCGTTTGCGATGGGTTACCGCCTGGGATATACGCCGATTACGACACCAGGTGTCAGGTAAGACATTACAAATTAAATTTCACTTTCGTTTTTCAATTTTTTTTTTCGGTTTTGGGTTTTTCGTTTAGGTTTTCCACATGTGCGACGAACAGAATGTTAAATTTACATTCCTGTGTCCGAACGGGTCCGTGTTCAACGAGAAGCGGCTGAAGTGCGACGTGTGGAGCCGAGTGCCGTGCAAATCGGCACAGAGTTTGGTCAATCTTCTTTTCCCGATCAAATCCGGCGCAAAGGGGAAGAGTTTACCCAGGGGTGGGCAAGCGGTGGCTCAGGACAGAACTCTGGACTTGGTGGACACCATTTCCGATTTGATCAAAGGGTCCAGGCGGAGAGCGCAAGAGGATTTCGACGACGAAGAGAGTGGCGGAAGTCGATTCCGCGAAATCATGCGCAAGATACTCAAAATCATAACCACTGGACTGTAGAGTCAAATTTAGCATATAAAAATTTAATTTTAAAATTTTAAAAATTTCATTTGCAGGTGCAATTTTCTTAGTAATAATTTTTAATTTTTTTTAAATTTTAAATTAACACTTTTTAGTTTTATTTGCATAATTCTTAGGTGTGTGATTTCTTGATGTAACTTTTTGTGTTGATCACAATTTGTAAATATTTTCCACCATTTTTTTTTTTTTTAAATAAAAAATAAAAATTATGACAACCTAAGATTATTTTCAAACAAAAATTCATCACAATTAGCTAATCTTCATGTAAAATATAACTAACTTTCTAATATTTTTTATTTTACATGAAAATCCACAAGGATGAGAAACTTCTCCTAAAGATCAACCTTGGATCGCTACAAAAATTAATTGTTTTTCAACGTTTATCTCGACTAAAAGTGTAAACAAAAAAATCTCTCACACATAGGAAGACAAAAGAAGAGAGATAATTCAAAAATTCACTATTTAAAACTGTGGGAAACGGGTTAACACGTGTCCAAATGAAAACTATCTTCCTTGGCACCCACCCACAACACAACCAGCACATAATAACATTTTTTTTCCTTTCATTCCCCGATAACTTTTGACAATGAGAGCGAAAACTCAAAGCGAACCGCAATTTCCCACCCACCTCCCACACGTGCCATCAAAGCGTTGTCCACCGGATACATAAACGCAAACGTTAAACAACTTGACGCACTTTAACGTTTAACCTCCACCATGATCCGTCTAGCAACAGTCCTACTCCTCATCTATGGTTGCGCATCTTTAGCCAAACACAGAGTAAGTTGGGGATTCACTTACATTTTTCAAATGATAAAATTTTTCGATTTCTTTAAGGTTTCTCGCAGTAATTACGGAGATGATGGGAGTTACGGTGATTACAGTGCCATTCCCGGTAATCCCGGTCAAGATTACCCGCTGTACGGGCCCCATCCGCCCGCGACGTCGTTTCAATGCAACCGGCAGCAATGGATTCCTGGATATTATGCGGACACGCAATTTAATTGTCAAGTGAATTCACGTTTGTTTATTGTTTGCATTCAAATAGCGTTAGTGTTTTGATTGGTTTTTATTAAGGTTTACCACGTGTGCGAAGCTGAGAAGGATAATGTGTTTCTGTGCCCGAATGGGACGCTTTTTAACCAGCAGTATTTCGTGTGCGACTGGTGGTACAATGTGGATTGTACGCAATCTGTTAATTGGTACGGATTGAATGGTAACCTTTACAGTAATGGCTATTATTAATCAATTGTTATACATAATTTTGTAATTTATATAAATTTTTTTCTGGAATAAAATCAGTTTAAGATTGTATACATAAATTTATTTAAAGGGCGCACACGAGGGCCCCGTGTGGTGACGGGGGCCCCACGGACAAAACAAATGTTGTTCACAAAATAAAAGTTTATTGAGTTTTTTTTTTTTTTCAAAGAGTGCCCTAAGTAGGGCTAGTTCACATGCATTGTTGTTTCAGCATTAACGCGCAAGCGCAATGCACGACGCACCATCTAGTGCCATCGTGCGTTGTTAACGCAACGTAAGGGGTTCGTAAAAGGCATCAGTTGATAAAAAAAAATTTTAAAATGTATAAAAATGTATAAAAACCAAAATAAATAAAGCAATAATAATGAAAACAATAATAAAACAAAAAAAGTTTAAAAAGAAATGGTTGCTCGTTGATGTTTCACGGGCGCTGCCATTTTGAAAATGCACGTAGACGTGCGTTGAAGTTGAAAAATTTCAACTCGTCCTTCATGCATAATAACACGCAGGAAAAAGACGAAAAGCATGCGTTAGCGCGTGCGTGTGAACTAGCCTTAAATCTTCCTCTTGGATAAGATGACTCAACTAAAGAGATGGATGCAGAGGTGAATGATGCCATCTTGCGGTAAAAAGCCGAATATTTTCTGCTCTTACAGTGCAGGGTCTGACCTGTTATCCCAGAATGGACTGCGCGTTGCTAGGCAACGTGTGAACAATCTATAGGCGGCCATGCTGGATAACAACCAATAATAAAAAGCTATTTCTTCGTTATTTATTTTAAATTCAAATATAAAAATAAATCGAAATGTTTACAATTTCTTTCACTAACACTAAATTCGGCTTATTATTTTTACCAAACAATTCACAGGAAACCGGAAGTAGTTTCATAAATCTGTTTTGCTCCACAATTCCATACTAATGTCAACCATATTTCATAAACAATAACTCAAAACACAAAATCCAATAAAAATGTTAATAAAATCTAAAAATTTCAACAACAAACACAAAAAAACAAAAAAAAATCCGAATATTTAATAAATAAAAATTTGCATAAACCTAAATACCGAAAAAAAAAAACATAATAACAATAATAAGCAAAAAAAAATCCATTGTACAAATTCAAAATATATGCAAACACACCTACCCGAAAGATGTCCTTATTAGAGTCATAATAAAAAAAGAAAACAAAGCGCTCGCACTTGGGTGTCGCACGAAACCGAAACCGAATTTCACACAACCAAAGAAAAATTGCAATTTTACCCCCAAAATAAAGTGCCTAAATCAACTGCCCGGATATCCTTCACGGATCCCCCGATGGCGCGAGCAAACTCATCCATTTAGTCGTATCCGGTCCACGCGAAAACCCTCCAATCCGCCATTGCTATTTAGCGTTTGCCACCCCTTCCATGGGTGGAAGCCATTTGCCTCACCTTTCTCCGGTAACCCACTTTTTAGAAAGTAATAGGACTCGATGACGGTGGTTACGACACACGGCAAACTGTATAAATACGGTGGTAACCAGTCAGGGCAGACACAACAACAATCATGACTTTCTCCAGCAAGACGTTCATTTTGGTGCTACTTGTCGCAGTCTCACAAGCAGAAGAAAAGGTAATTATAATGTTTGATTCAAAATTCACTTAAAATATCTTTTAAAAATCAAAGTTAAAAAAAAAAAAAATTTTTGTTGTTAAAATTTGAGATTTTTTGAGATTTTGTGATTTTTAAGCTCCCCTTTAACTTTTTGGGATTTTCTTTTGACTTTTACAACTTTTTTAGATTTTCTTTTGACTTTTTACAACTTTTTTCGATTTTCTTTTGACTTTTTCCAACTTTTATCGATTTTCTTTTGTACGAAATTGACGTTTCACGATTGTTTTTTTACTTTTATCAATTTTCTTTTAACTTTTTGAGATTGTCATTTGGCTTTTACAACTTTTTTCGATTTTCTTTTGACTTTATACAACTTTTTACGATCTTCTTTTGACTTTTTACAACTTTTATCGATTTTCTTTTGACATTTTACAACTTTTCTAGATTTTCTTTTGACTTTTTCAACTTTTTCAACTTTTTCAACTTCTTTTTTTTTTAAATTTACAATTTTGTTTTCAGCAGACTGAATCACGATCAGCGGAATACCCAAACGAAGACAATGAAAATGGATTCAAATTCCCGAGCAAATCCACGTCATCCTACATCCCCCACCCATCCAAACCCGCCCAAGTGATCCGTCCTCCAGTTTCCCCACCCAGCGAACCTCCCGGTTACTTAGTCCACACTCAACGTCCACTACGAATCCCCAACCTCCCCCGGAACCCCCCATCCCACGCAAAAATACCTCAAAACCTTATCAATCCAGGTTTTCCTCAACGACCCCAACCTCCCCAATCACCATTTCCTCATTTCGGCCAAACCGAAACTCAGTCCCAACACGGCCCCCTAGTTTTCCCCCAACAACCCCATCCCCAACACGGCCCCCTAGTTTTCCCCCAACAACCCCACCCACACAGACCCCTAACCCCTCAAAAACCCACATTTAACCCCCAATTTCCCCCCAAAAACCCATCAGAACCACATTTTCCCTTTCCCCCTCATCAAAGACCCCCACTCGAGCCCCAATTCCCCTTCCCCCCTCAAAGACCCTCACTTCCGCCCCAATTCCCATCGAAACCCGTCAACCCCCACGTCCCATACCCCGATCAAGAGTACGACTTGACTCACTCCATCCCTGGACATCCGGGTAAGGATTACCCAACGTACGCCGTCATCCCGCGATCCGAATTCCAATGCGACGTCAATTACCCAGGATTCTATGCGGACATGCACTCGGGGTGTCAGGTGAGTGAATTATGAACAATACAAAGGCGATTTTATGACCTCGAATTCAGTTATTGCACAATTATTTATGCAAAATCAAAACTGCACTGTAATTTCAGCGAGGAAAAAAGTGCCGAATTAATTTGTGTCAATTACCCGGTATTGTTGAGCAAGTGTGAATTTTTGCATTTTTATTTTTATTTTTAGGTGTGGCATTATTGCCAGTTGGACGGCCGACTCGATAGTTTCCTGTGCCCGAACGGGACGATCTTCAATCAGAAATATTTCGTTTGCGATTGGTGGTACAATGTTGATTGCGAATCATCGACGCATTTCTACCCGTTGAATTCGAACTTGTACCGGGAACCGCACCATGGGTCACTGACTCACCAAGTCGAGGACCAAGAGCAAGTTTCGTACAGGAAATCGTAATGGGTACAAAAACGATTTAATCCGTTCGTGTAATTGCGGATAAATATAGTTGGCACGTGTCATTATTATATTTATTTTATTTTTATTAAAAAAAAATTATTTTTTAAAAAAATTATGTAAATTCTCAATTTAAAATAAATATGTCATTATATCATGGAATTTTTTTTATTTTTATTGTTGTTGATCGGTCTAGGTTTTATTTTTTTATTTTTATTGTGTGCATTT
Source organism: Strigamia crassipes (assembly GCA_034683725.1). Lineage (NCBI taxonomy): Eukaryota > Metazoa > Arthropoda > Chilopoda > Geophilomorpha > Linotaeniidae > Strigamia > Strigamia crassipes. Next base: position 3,490 of record JAQFXT010000950.1, on the reverse strand, counting down.
TGGGGCTGAAAAAGTGTGACCTTCAAATCTAACTAGAACTGGCACAATTCTCTCCGTCAAAACGCAGTATTTGCACAAAACCTCCCAAACAACACGAATAAATTTACATACACGAAAAAAAAAAAAAAAAAAACACATAGAAAAATAAACAATTTAATTAAAAACCAATTAAAAATTTAATTAAAATCCAAAAAAAAAAAAATTTAAAAACAAAAATTTCATTTTGTGACATTTTTTCCTGATTGCAATTAAAGAAATAAAAACATCAAAAACTTAATGCTGTCATCGACTCGCTGTGTATGATTTTACTAGGTCAATAGGCGAGAGAAAATTGGAAAAGTCATCGACGTTTTCATTTTTATCAATTTTTTTATCGCAGACCTGAGCGCCATATCAAAAACAGTTCACTGATTTCAAACCCACTCAAAAAAAAAAAAAAATAATAAAAAAAAAAAAAAAAAAAACTCCAGCCAAACTCACAAAATCAAAAAATGTCTTCAAAAATCTAGGTAATTAGGCGTCGCGTTAAAGCGGATTAAAAACCAAACAACGCTTATTTCCCCAACTTAACAGACCAAGAAACTAATTACACCAATTTAGGCAATAACTCACAGCTAACTAAACATGTCACTCGATTTGTCTAAGGTGTGGTCGCTCATTTTAAACTCATTTAACCCTTTCGAGAATCGAACAAACCAAAAAAAAAATTTAAAAAAAAAAAAAAAAATTTAAACTTGATCTTGCCGTGAGCTGTCAAGGTGAGATTTTCAAACCACAAGTAATTTTTTTTCTACACTGGACATGGTTCACCTGTTTTAGCAGCAGCCATACACTAATATGTTCCAGTTGGAAACGCCTGGCTACTTGTAACCTACTTTTACGTCATTGATGCCCGTCCTGAACGCGCCTACGCCCCTTTTTCGGCCATCCAGGTCCCCCGGAGTATATAAACCGCGAGCAGAAAAAGATGCGAACCCGATTTATGAGTAGCGAGTTGAGCACAACCACGTTGCTACGAAGAGGCCGATACTGGATACGCAGGGCCTGCTACACCGCAACACACTGCACTGCAGCAAAGCCATCGCGCATCATGCAGATGCTAGCTAGATGGAGATGGCTATTGTTTATCACGTGTAAGTACATTTTAATATTATTTCGCGTATAATTTTGTTGTTTTCAACTAATTCCTTTCCTCGCGGATCTTAACCCTGAACTTGTTGCGCATGTTTTTATTGTCATGGTCACTGGCGATTAAAAGTGGGCAAGAAATGACCTCAATTTCGATACTCGCCTTTCATGTAATTTACTTCTTTTTTCAATTTAGTTTTAACGGGCTCCATCTGGGTCACGGACGCAACCCCTGCGGCCATCCGACTTCGGGACGGACCAACGGACATCAAACAAGACCGCATGATGTTTTTGCCCAATCACCGTCCACGACCTAAGCACAAAGTCAAGCGGAAAACTGTCCATCACACAATCATCGCCCTTTTGTACGACGACAAAAATCCAATGAGGCAAAACTACGGACCAAAATATCCGGGTCCTTATCCCGTGAGATATCCGGGTCCTCGCCCGATGCGATATCCGGGACCTCATCCCATGCGGTATCCTGGCCCACCCCCCGTTTATAAACCACCTGCTGGTTATCACTACCCAAAACGTCATCGGCGGCCAATGATGAACAATAAACCGTCCATTATCAGTGACTCTCCAGCCGTGCAGAACCCACCCACTTCTGCCCTGCATATGTTGCCTCATAAACCAGCATTTTCCTCCCACACGGAAACATTGCCAATGCATCAAATTGCTGGCAATTACCATCAACCCCATTTGCAACCCTTTGATGCCCATCCAACTAACTTTCGTGAATCACCTCGTTATAAACCAAACCCAAAACCCCATTTTAAGGGAAAACCACGTCCGATAAAACCTGAACCGCAGTATGAAGAAAAACCATACCCGATAAGACCTGAACCACATTATGAACAATCTCCACATCCAATTGAACTGGAGCAACATCATCCAGAGCCACACCACCATGAAGAAATTCTACATCCACTGGAACATGTGGAACCGGGGACATTTCCCAAAGTGCATCCGGAAGAATCGCGGCATTATAACTTTCGCAGACCTTACAAAGAAAATGTTGAAGAACATGGTTTTCAGTCACCTCATGAGTTTGATTTAGTTCATGTTAAGTCTCCTTTTGATCACTATATGGATGAAATTCCCCCGTATGATGTTGGTCCATTTCCATCAGCGAGTAAACCACCATTTGCCGCTGAGAATCATCAGTGGAAATTTTTAGATTACAACAATGTTAGACAACCAATTCGAAATTATCAACACATGGGACCCAAACATAATCATGAACAATCTCAAGCAATGAGGTATCTTGCAAAACCTATCCCAGAATATAAACCTCCACTTCAACAACCTGAAGAACATCAAAGAGAGCCTCATATGTTAATGGATCATTCCTTAATGCATTCACAAGTTTCTGATCATCCACATTCGATGGATTATCATGAAATGCCAATTGAACATGCCAAGTCAAATGAAGATGATGATATTGATTCTTTGCTTCTTCCAAGTAAACAGAAGCCATTTGAAGATCACAAACCACCGAGAAAACCTAATCATCACCAGAAAGAGATCAATGAAAATCCAGAACTTCATGAACTACTAAGACCTACTCATCCTCAAGAAGAGTTCCCTAAAGAACATCACAGACCTATTCATCCTCAAGAAGAGTTCCCTAAAGAACATCACAGACCTATTCATCCTCAAGAAGAGTTTCCTAAAGAACATCACAGACCTATTCATCCTCAAGAAGAGTTCCCTAAAGAACATCGCAGACCTATTCATCCTCAAGAAGAGTTTCCTAAAGAACATCGCAAACCTATTCATCCTCAAGAAGAGTTCTCTAAAGAACATCACAAATTTATTCATCCTGAAGAACATTTCACATCTATTCATCCTGAAGAACATTTCACACCTATTCATCCTGAAGAACATCACAGACCTATTCATCCTGAAAAACATCATAGACCTATTCATCCTGAAAATCATAGACCTACTCATTTTGAAGAACATCATAAACTTAAACATCCAGAGGAACACCATAGACCTATTCATCTAGAAGAACATCATAGACCTATTCATCCCGAAGATCATAAACCTACACATTTTGAAGATCATCATAAACTTAAACATCCAGAGGAACATTATAGACCTAAACATCCAGAAGAACATCACAGACCTACACATCCTGACGAACATCATAAACTTAAACATCAAGAAGAACACCATAGACCTATTCATCCAGAACAACATTATAGACCTATACATCCAGAAGAACATCACAGACCTATACATCCAGAAGAACATCACAGACCTACACATCCTGACAAACATCATAGACCTATTCATCCTGAAGATCACAGACCTACACATTTTAAAGAACATCATAAACCTAAACATCCTG
>JAQFXT010000949.1:0-22900 GCA_034683725.1 Strigamia crassipes | reverse complement strand
TTAAGATTGTTCATTGATCTGTAAACTTTGATTACACCAGATTCGACAGGTTAAAAGAATGATGTTATGCAAACAATATCATACGACACGTGATGTACCGTTTTAAGTCTTTAACAATTTTCCCTCACAAAAAAAAGAAGAAAATCTACGAAAAAGGATATACGATTATGGTATATTTTATTTTATCCAACTGCAATTGAAACTTTTTCAGGACGTCATCATTTTAATTTTTAACTGCACTCATTTCCTTTTCGATCTACACACGTGGAAAATTATATTTCAGTTAACGCCAACCAAAAGAAGAAGAAAAAAACTGGTCAACTGTGCCAACGTTTCAATGACGTCACGTATCGCCTTCATTAAAGTTCAAAGAATCAATCGTTTATTCAATCGATTGTCTTAGTGTGCCAAATAATTTTCAAATTGTAAATGCGGGCAAATTTAAATTGATTCAGTTTATCAAATTAAAAAAATTAGCAGATAAAACAACGTAAATCGTCATAAAAAATAAGAAGTGGTAAAAATACATATCAGGTACGCAGCTTGGGGTTAAGAGAGGATCACAACACCGTTCCCATTAGACCAAGATTAACAACGGCATCGGAAGTTGGTGAAAAGGGATCAATGACAGCCTCAATAAATAAATTAAATAAAGATCAATTTCATTGTTGTGTTGAGAATGTTCTTAACCATTTTTATTTTAACGATTTACTCGAACTTGACACTTTGCTGCAGTACAAGTATGTTCAGTTCAAGAGAAGACTGAATGAGTCTGTAGGAGTAGTCACCTATACATAACAACAAATGCTGACAAGTGAGCTGAACTGATGCGCCACCTGCGTGTTGAGAAGTGAACTTAAACTTAAACTTAAATTGTACGTTCTGAAAGCGGAAATTTTGATTTTGCTATGTCACAATCATACACTTTTGTTGGCGCTCGACGCTATACCTCTCGTTTTATTTTGATTTACTCATTCTACGCACGCAACCGTTGACATGATGGACAACCAGTAAATATCATTTGAAGTTATATGTGATATAAAATGCTATTTGATGAGAAAATCTTAGGCAGGCCCGTTCCTAGATATTGTGCGCCCGTGTGTTTTTGATCATGTTGGCGCCTTCCTCCCCCAAATAAGCGTGTGTATGAAAAATAAATTCAGTTGAAAAATACACAAAACCATTATAAAGTGCATTTTCAGACGAAAAATGCATTTTTACACGCTTTGGGGTTGAAAATAGACGATTTATTGAAGTATCCATCACACGCGTTTTCTTATTAGTCACGATCACATCCGGTAAGATGTTGTTCTGCCAGGCCACTTAAGTTTTTCTTAAAGAGACTTAACGTCTGGGTTTGAGTGAAATAAACGTTTTAAGTAAAAATTAACCCAAAGAAAAAAATTAAAATAAATTATTTTTATTTATTTGTTTGTTTTTGTTTTGTTTTAGGGTGCGCAAGCATGTGGTGGACATTGGATTCGCAAAAGCACACGGACTTTTCGCTGAAATCTCCGTTTGGTTTGGTGGCATCAGACCTGGTCGTGTCTAAAGGAATAATTTGTGCAAGGCTCAAGGTGAAGAAGTAAAGTAGGAGGAGGAGGCAGATGAAATGAAAACAATGTTGTAAATTTATTCTGTATGGTGGAGAAATGTTAAATAAACAAGAATAAAATAATTTTTTTTTGTTCTTGGGCCCCTGTTATGTCGGGGTCTCTGAGGCTTAAGCCTCATTGTAGATCCGCCCTTGATTTTTAATCAAATATTATCATGAGAAATAGTGACAAAAGAACTGAAGTAGGCATAACTGTAAAGAATAAACAAAGAAAACTCTGTTTTCGTTAAGGAAAAAACAGAGAAATTATGTCATTGTGCAAAATTTACATTTTTAACATTTTCAATCAAATTTATTTTATTAATTTATATTTTTTCGAATAGCGCAGTTCACCTCAGAATTCAAATAACATGCAAATGTATAGGAAAATAGTGGTGCTGAGTGTTTCAAAGTAGGCACAAACTAGAGGTTCAATCAGTGGCGTAGCTAGAGTTTTTGCCGCTCGGGGCGGTTTCTGAGTTTGCCCACCCTTTCTAAAAATTTTTGCAAAAAACCTGCAAAATTTTGTAAAAATCTGCAAAATTTCACAAAATTGTGAAAAAATTTGCAGATTTTTCAAAAAATTCAAGAAAAATATCACCCTCTACCCTCGCTACGTCACTGAGTTCAATCCCTCTTAAATAACCACAAAATAATTTACAAAACCCATTAATGTTTCAATAAAAATATTCCAATTTTTATTTTTATTATTAAACCGTTAGTTATTCATGTTTAGTATAATCAGGATTACATTTATACATATCTAATTAAAAGTTAAAAAAAAATTATACATAAAAATAATTAAAGAAACGATGCCTATTCATCAGAATCACTAAAATTGTAAGTCATTCGAGGTCGTGTAGATTTCGGACGTGTTATTACTGGTTCTTTATCTTCATCCGAATCAGAAACTACGTATGTCTTCGTCTTCGGCTGAATTAAAATAATAATTAACTTTTGCTCAATTCCCCATTGCCGAAGGACAGTACTTTTGCTTTTGATGTTGTTTTCGGTTTTTCTTTAGTGGCAATTTGTTTACGAGCTGCTTTCTTTTTTGTCGAAGGTTGGTAATCGTTATCTGACGAATCCAAATTGACATCCTTGCGTCCTCTCTTCCTCGCAACTGTAATGTCATTATTAATAATTATTCAAGCAAATAATTTATTTAAATACCTTTCAAGATTTTGAAAGATTCGTCCGATTCAGTTTCATCCTTTTGTTCCTCAGCCGACTCAACTTCATTTTCTTCTTCTTTAGTCGAATCAATTTCGTTTTTTTCTTCTTCAACCGAATCACCTTCAATTTCATTTTCGTCTTCATCATCCGACAAAATTTGCTTAGTTGCCTTTCTCCCACTTGTGGATACTAATTTCTTATTTCTTGAGACATCTGAAGATTCAGACCAATCGTCGTCCTCGGTTTCAACCGCTATCGACTCGTCGGAAGTGCAGCTAATGTCAAGTAGCATCTGTTTTTTTGATGCTGTAATTTTCAATCAAGTTAGTACACCAACAGAAATTAAAAAAATTTAAAGCAAGTTCAGTATTCAAAAATACCTGCACGCTTTGGAAGTGGTTTTTTAACTTCTTCAATAGAGTCATTGGCCTGAGTCTTGGCTACAAAATCGTCATCGGAGTTATCACTTGTTTTGACGCTTTGCTTACGGCCAAAATTAAGAGTTGATTGTTTCATCGCTTTTGCAGAACCGGCAGACTTCTTGATTCGTTCTGCCAATGGCAACACCTCGTCGCTTCCGGACGAGGCAAAGATATCGTCCTTTTTCTGGTTTTTAGCAGAAGCTTTTACTGGCGCTTTCTACAAGAAAAAAAATTTAAAAATAAAACACCGGTATGATAAAATAAAATTAAATCTTCAGTTCTTACTCGAACTCGTTTTACTGTTTTAGTAGTTCCATCAGCCTCAGAAGACGCTAAACTATCGTCAGTTTTCGTCTCTTTTGCGGCAGTTTTAGCAGATTTTACTGGTGCTTTCTACAAAAAACATTAAAAATATGTAAAACTATACCTAACAGCAAGAAATTTTAATAGTTCTTACCCTGACTCGCTTTGCTGGCTTAGGAGTTGCTCCATCATCCTCAGTGGAAGTTAAACTTCCATCTGTTGTCTTTCCTTTTGCTGGCACTTTCTGCAAAAAGCGATAGCAATAAAACATAAAATGTTAAACAAAAAATTTCATTAGTTCTTACTCGGACTCGCTTTATTCCTGCCGTTGTTGTGCCTGCGGCCCTCTCCACTTTGCGTTTCATCACGTCCATTCGTGGCTCAACTCGACGGGCGTGCGGGGAAGGTCTGGTCTCCTCCTTTAATGATTTAATAGGCTTCTTTTTTATCGTAACAGCTTTTCCTTTTTTAGTTGTTTTCCCTGTATTGTTACCAGCTTCATCTTCACGTTCTTTGGCTTCTACCGACTGCAAATACAAACATCTAAATGAGTAAGCTTGACTTTGATAATACCGCATTTTCGTTCCTTACATCAAGTTCCTCCAAGAAGGCGTCCAGATCTTCCCTCCACATATCCGATGGAGACTTGGACTGCAGTTCACGCAACTCAACAATTTTTTGGTCTCTTTGTGCCAGCAATTCTTCCTTCTTCTCTAAAGTCAGCGAAAGCATTCTCATTGAATACAAATAAGCAAAATCAGGCCCTTCCTCGTGTTTCTCGGATTCAGATTCAGAGTCTTCAGAGATAACACCATCGATAGCCTCGGCAGCTTTTAATTCTTTATGCCACGCTTTTACCGGATCTGAATCGTAACCTCTATCACTGAGTTGAGTAATTACCATGGCCTTCTTCCGATTTTCTGATTAAAATAAAACAAGTGTTACAAAAAAAAATAATACAAAATTAAAAAAAAATGTAAAACTGTACCGATTAATATTATTCCGTCAATTTTTTCGAGAACAAATCGTGCTTGGTTAGTTAATAGGCGAGATTCAGCAGACAACAAACCCTCCATGTAGGCCTTTCTTTTAACATAGTAATCAAACCGTACATCATAAAACTCTTGAAGAATCTCACTAACAGACTCGTATCGTTTCAAACAACCATTTCGATCGAACAACACCTGTTTTTAAAAAAAAGTTTTGTTACTTCAAAAATAATTCCAAGTTAAGATTGAATCCGTACCATCGATGACAGTGAAATACTAGAATGCAATCGAAAGAATGAATGTAGTCCTTCACGCTCTGCCCTTGCCAGGACATCCTCCGACAAAGTAATCAAAAATCTCACAGTCGTATCGGTGTTATACTCTTTGTAGTTGGTAATGGACACAGGATTCTTATCATTCCCGTATAACATCGTTTCCAGTACAGACTCTTTGTAATTTTGAGTCCACGTACGAATTGGAAGTTCGGTGATTTCCACGTTTTGGTTGTCTATCACGGAGATTTCGCCACTTGTAACATATTTCTGGTGCTCCAAAACGTCAACAGAACCAATAAAGTTCTTGAACCACGGTTTCTAAAACACAGAAGATTAATTAATAAAAGAACTAATTAAAAAAACAAATTCGTTACCATTTCCTCAATCGGTTCTCCGTTAAGCATTCGTTTTATATTCATCGCAATTTCCCTCGGATTATAATTAGGAACTTTGGTACTCCACCCAGTTCCAATTCCTTCTGCACCATTTACAAGCACAAGAGGTATAATAGGAACGTAGTATTCTGGTTGAATCTTTTTGTTGTCATCGTTCAGGTAAGTCAATATTGGATCGTCTTTGATGTTAAAAAGATGTCTCGTTAGACTGCTTAATGCGGTGTGGATGTATCGAGGGCTTGCAGCATCTTTGCCGCCTTGAAGCCGCGTGCCAAATTGACCAATCGGCTGCAGAATATTAATGTTGTTGCTGCCTACGTAGTTTTGCGCCAAGTTGATAATGGTCGACACCAAAGACGCCTAAAATAACATTCAAAATAATAAGAGCACAATTCAATAAACATTTTAACGCAGCACTTACTTCCCCGTGATGGTACGCAGACTGCTCGGACACGGATCCAGTCAATTCGGATACCTTGACTTCCCTTTTCAGGTTGCGTTTTAAGCAAACGAATAAAACCTTTCGCTGGCCAGGTTTCAAGCCTGCTCGTAATAAATTGTAATAATTAAATTAAATCACAGAAATAAATCGGATGATTAAACATGCTTACCATCTACAAGAGAAGGAATAGAACGCTCATTATCCATGTTGCTAAACAGGATTAACTCTTTGTTAACAAAGTCTTCGTATGTTACCGCTTTAGTATCTTTCTCGTAGAGATAAATCTGAGTTTAAAAAAAAGAAATAATAATTTACGATGTAATTCGAACAAATTAATGAGCAAGATTTACCTCAGGAAGTCCCTGTAGTCGTCTTTGTTTTCTTTCTTCGAGGCCATTCGTCAGCCAATCCTTTCGTTGTTCGATCATCTTTTTGCTGAAAGCCTATATAATCTCTAAATTGTAATAATTGATTAATTAGTTTAGAATTATAATAGTTACCAATCGCACGGAGTCATCATCTACAGAACCAGTATATTTAAATTTAATTCTATGACGAGCCATGTCAGTAAAGTATTCTTTGGCTTCCTTAGTTGTACTGGTACCCAAACCTGTTTAACAAAATAAAATTACCTAGTTAGCAACTAGTTAGTTTGTTAGTTAGTTAAGAAATAAAAAAAACCTTTGTAGTATTTTATCTTCCAGGTATGGTAATCTTCTGTTTCGCTTTTCCATTCTTCAAACTCCGGGAGACTGTAAAATGCATTGGTATTGCCGCCTTTCGAAATTTTAACGATAGGAGTAATGAATTCCTCCAAAAATGGCAATTGAAGCAGGTCGGGCCAATTGTGATGAATGAAATTTATGATTAATCCCTTGATGTGGGAACCGTCCTGATCTTGATCAGTCATTATCATCAACCGTCCATATCGAAGTGCTTTCAGATCGTCCTTGCAGAGGTATTTTTTCTTGTATTGCAAACCCAAAATCTTGATCAAGTTGTTGATCTCAGCATTCTCAAGAATCTATAAAATAATACAGGTAATGAATTAAAAAAAGAATAAAAAAATCACGGTATATAATATTACCTGTTTGTGAGTTGCTTCCCGGACATTCAGCAATTTTCCACGTAATGGAAAAACTCCATATTTGTCACGGCCCACCACACCGAGACCAGACACAGCTAAAGACTTAGCCGAATCTCCCTCAGTTACAATGAGCGTGCAGTCCGCAGACATCTTGGTCCCTGCATTATTTGCGTCTTCTAGTTTCGGAATTCCTCGAAGTTTTGAGTGTTTAGTTTTACTGCACTTAGCATCTAATTGAGTCTTGTAAAAAAAAAAAAAAAAATCAATTAACTAAAATTAAAGCGACTGAATGATTAATTAAATAATTACCTGTTGTTTAAATTTCATCCATGTCTGAACAGACTCGATAATTCCGGACTTTTGAACTTGTGTTATAAATTTGTCACTGAAATCACACTTGGAACCAAAGCTTTTAGCTTGGAGTGTCATGTTCTCTTTGGTCTGAGAGTCAAAAGTTGGGTTTTCAATCAAGCAGTTGACGAACAGCCACATATGGTTCTTAATCTAAAAAAAAAAGATATATATAAAAATTGTAAATTGTTTGCAAACTTTTGTATATAGTTTTTACATACCTGAAACGGCCGAATTGTTAGCCCGCCTTTATTCTTTTTCTTTATAATCTCCGTAATTTTGCTGACAATGTGATCAGCCACATAGTCAACATGTCTACCACCCTAAGCGAATAAATAAAAGTTAAAAAACTATTAACATTTTATACAATTTATTTCTACTTTACCTTAGTTGTGGCAATACTATTTACGAAACTAATATGTTGAAAGCCCCGATCACTAATCGTGAGAGCAATTTCCCACCTCGGGTTAACAATTTCATACACAACTTTCATTGGTTCCCCGAGGTCATCACTCGCATTTCGTGTATATTGAAGTACATAATCATTAAAATTTTTTACCTAATAAAAAAATAATCTTTACATATAATTTTTAAACCAACGACCAAGTTTACTTACAGGTAATCTCTTTCCATTTAAATAAACCTTAACTCCTCTGGATGCTCCTGCGATGTCATAGGCTCGCCGAGACAGCAAGCTTACAACATCTTTATCAAGCGATGCCATTTTGAATTTCTTTAAATCAGGAGAGAAGGTGATGCGGGTGAAATCTTTACCAGTTGCTGTACTGATCTTTGGAGTACCAGCTGTGCTCATGTTGGCTGTCCATGTCTATTGTGGAAATAATAACTACGTTAATATGTCATTACAAATACTTAAATTTCAGTACGTATAACATCACCTGTTTAAACGATTGTTTGTATTCCTGGGAAGATGTTTCTACCGTGAATTTCGTGCTAAATACATTGCACAATTTTGCACCATATCCGTTTCGACCACCTAAACAAAATAATTCACATTAATTTTCCATTTTAAATCTTTTTATTTTGTTTAACGCTTACCAGTCACTTTCTTTTCATCGTCGTTGTAATTACTTGAAGTAAGCAAGTGTCCAAAAATCATTGTGGGAACGTAAATTTTCTCATCATCGTGAATAACTACCGGTACGCCTTTTCCGTTATTGTACACGCTTATGACGTTATTTTCACTGTATGGGTAATAATGATATAAAAATCGTCAACTTACATAAAATTCCATGTTAACTTACGCATCTATGTCAACCTTAATGCAATCCATAGTCTTGTCTCGTTGTTTATTATCCGCAGCATTCACTAAATACGAATATAAGCATTTATGTTGACGAAAAAAAGACTCGGGTCTTACCTAAAATTTCATCAAAAATCTTAAAAAGACCGGGAACGTATGTGATGTCCCGTTTAACCATTTTGTCAGTTTCTTGGTCGTAAACCCACATCGATTCCGTTATGGTCTCCACAGAACCGATGTACGTGTCCGGGCGCAGTAATATGTGCTCCAACTGTGACTTTTTCTGATATATACGCTCGACTTCGCCATCCTTCGACTTTCCTTTGACGGCTGTCTTTTTGGAGCCAAGACCGACATTAGAATTAAAAATCGTCTAAAAAGAAACAAATTTTTCCAATAAATCTTAACATACAATAAAGAAAGGCAAAATTCTTCCGTACCTGCAGCGGACTCGATGGCATCGGTTTTAAAAAAGCATCCATTTTACGCAAGATGTCTAAGTGTCTAAAAAGAAACGTTTCAGAATGAACTTGACACTTCCCGCGTGAACTTCTGCCTAAAAACTTGAATAACTAATCGGGCAACGGTCAGCACGCACAACCGTTGTAATTTTAAATCAAAATGTGTGCCGTTGTACTCAAAGCCAATAAAATGTTGCTGTAATATCACGTGGTTACCATTTGACCAGTTAAAAAAAATATTCAGCTTTATTCGTTTGACGCCAGATGTCGGGCCAACGTGTCTCGTAATTTCTCGCAAGCGCGAGACTTGTGCGATAACCGAAATGGTTCCCTGCCTTTGCATGCTCATGATTTCTTGACATCTGTTACGGTACTTCTTCAATTTCTTCGATATAACCAATTACTTAGTATCACTAAACTCCACAACGGTTTAAAATGGCTGATTCTAGTCTAGATGACTTTTTTGCTAAAAAAGATAAGAGTAAGAAATCGAAAAAGAAATTCACCACGAGTGATCAGATAGCAAGAGAACTCGAGGAAACTGGTAAAAAATATGTTGAAGTAGCCGTAAAAGCAGAAAAAGAAAAACCGCCCATTACTCCATCGATCCCGTTTACTGCTCAAGATCTAGAAGAGGTTAGTCAATCAGTCATTTGTTGCAGCCCATAGGCTTATTGTGTAAATGTGGGCCACATTTCTGGAATGTTAACCGTACGAGTATAACCGAAGCAATTTTTCTCTTTTGTTTACAGGAAGATGCCGAATGGCGAGACTTCGAAGTGGAGAAAGAAAAGGATTACTCCGGGCTGAAGATTCAGAATATGCAAATCGCGTAAGATTTTAGGACCGTGATTAGACAGTTTTTTTTTTAGTTTTTTTTTTTTAGATTTTTTTGGTTTTACTCGAGTGTATATTTATATTTGTTTCTTAATAAGTGATTCGAGAGAGGATGATTACGAAAGGGAAAAAACAACCGACAATGAAGATGGAGAGCCCCAGAGAACTCGAGATTATTCGTCTGGACCCTGGAACAAAGCATTGGCAACTTCAAATCAACCTCAAGAGCCACAACCCCCTTCTCCGCCACCAGGTGACTGAAATTTAATCAAACTTGGTCGAATTTAATCGGTAGTAATTAATTATTTTTTGTCTTAGTCGAGTTAGAAACGAAGGACGAACCGAAATCTAACGTATATCGACCTCCGCACGCACGAAATCCGCAAGCAGCGGCAAAAACCAAAATTTCGAATAAAACTGCTCCTGAAATTACTAGCGATTTTCATTTTCCATCGTTATCAGCGGCTGCTGATAATGTTAAAGCAACGAAGAAAGGGTTAGTTGTTAAAAGGTGGTTTGATAACTGAAATAATTAATTAATTTGGTTCTTTTGCGTTTGATTTCAGGGATAAAACGTTAGATTCGGAAAAGGGATTCGAATCGGTAAAACGTGGAGTAAGAACAACGGAAGACTTTACGAATAAAGGGCCTAAGCTTGATTTAGGAAACAAATATACTGCTTTAACTCAAAGTGACATGAGCTGAAAAAATTAGATATAACGAATGCTTTTTATAAGAACAGTAACGAAATCAACAAATATATTTTTCGTCGTTTCTACATTTGGTGATTTAACATTAAAAAAAAAAGAAGTTAATTTTGTAAAATTATTAAAATTTAGTTTTGTTCTTTTTATTTCGTTATGAAAAAAATTATTCTTTAAACAATATTTGTAGCTTTCTGGTAAGTGTTTTGTAATTTGTGAGTTGATTTTATTGTCTGTAGATCGTAATTGATAAGAGATATTTGGTTTTTGCTTAACATTATTACTCATAATTAAATTATAACCAAAATGCAAGAATTGTTAAAACTATTCTGTGATAAATTTTGCCTACATGATGTAATTTCACAATTGGGTTGAAAATAACTTCAAAAGAAAATTATTTTTATTTAACCGGAATATTCATGAAAGCAGATTTTTAATTTTAACCGATAAGCGCATGTTTAGCGTTTTGTAAATCTATAGTAACCAATACAATAGCACATTTAGTGCCAAATGTAACGACAGGACACGCGAAAATTTTTGTTTTAGTAAATCTGTTTTTATAACAATTTTGTTCAGATGCAAGAGCGCTTTCAATATTTTTTCATGTGGGGGAAATATTGGTTTAGCATGTGAGTTTGTTGATTTGCAACAATTGTAATCGTGCATACATTTTATTTAATACGTAATAGTTGAGTTAATTGATTTGTGGGAAGTTGGTTTGGGCTTTTAATTTATTGACGTGCATTCTATCGCATGCAAATACAGTTTATTTTGATCAAATTATTAACTAATGGATTATAATGGACACTAAATGTCATTTGGATCCTCAAGATCGTCACTGAAATAAATAATAAAAATAAAATTTAAGTTTGAAGCGAATGGATTTTGCCTTTTTAATGTATAGTACAACTTTTAATTTATTTTTATTTTTAAAAAGCACAAAAAGATGGTTTGCTCCTGTTTTTACGTTTCTTTTACTTCCGCGTGTGGATTAGAATTTATTTGTTTATACCTTCGCACATACGGGAGATTGTGAGACCCATTTGAGGAGTAGTCTTGTAGAAATGGCAGTTGAAGCATAAATTGTTTATACTGCGTTAGAAAATAGGTCCAGCAATGCATCCTCTCTTTGTCTAGCGTTATTTCTATCTCTTCTCGTTTGTAGTATTTGGGATGGCCTTCGAGTTCATCTAAAACTCCCAACATAGCATCATCCACGTGGTAAATTTCCCCGTGAACATTCTGGAATAAAAATAAAATTTATTTTATTTTCACGGTATATAAATTTTATAATTAATTTTAATTTTAATCTAACTTACGTATCCGTGTCCAACTCGCTTCAAAAGATAAGGAATGTTAAATTTGGACGCAATGACTAATGGATAACTATCGACAGTCTCAGCAGTTCCTAGAAACTGGGCAAAACCATTACGCGGATTCGATATTAAATCGTGATTTGGTTCTCCTTTCTTCAAAGTACCGTAGACAAAAACACAATGCATTCTACACGGGGTTATATTACAGAATAAATTTAAATTCTAAATTGTGTAACTGATTACATAATTGTTTTTTTAATTGAAAAGAAGTTGCAGAAATTAAACCTTTGTACTACATAGACAAATCCTCATTCCTCCAATTTGTACGTAAGCACGCACAAATAATAGGACAAATGATTAGATTAGAAATTCAGTACTCTTACACTAGACGACGCTAGTGATGTTGTTTTACCCGTTTTATCGTCACTTTGCCACGAGTTGTAACGTGCCAACTTTTTATAAATTAATAAAATGAAACTTTAATTAGAATATTTATTTGTGCTCGTACAGAATTTTTAAAATATAAGTTTGAATTGTTTTGATTCTCTTAAAACAATGTTGTAAGTTATAACCACACATCTTGGAGATACAATTTCGAATCTAGTAATTCTTGAACGAACTTCGTAGCTGCTTCTTTACTTAAGCCTAAAATGATAACCAATTACACCAAATTTGTGTCTTCAACTGTTTCTTATAAACTCACCTTTTTGATGAATAAAACATTCTTCAATTTGATTGCGCACATCTTTCATCATATTTTTAACATCGCCACAAACGTAAATAATTGCTTTCATGTCATTAACCCAATGAACAAATTCTTCCGCTTCATCAGCAATACCATCTTGGACATAACGTGATTTCCCCGTAGAGGGCTGGGAAAGAGCTAAAGTCAGCTTATCCAGAGTCCCAGAATTGCAGTAATGTGTAATCTCATCTCTATAATAAATTTATTAAATTAAAATAAGCTAATTTGCATATTCATTGAAACTGTACTTATACAAGAAATCTTTCAGCTCATTCCGACATCCAAAAAATAGCCAATTTTTACCCATGATTCCTTTCTTTCGTTGTTCATGTCTAAAATTAAATTTTTTTTTAATGTTAATCTATTTTTAAATATATATCCTTATACCTGCACTCTAAAAAGCCAATAAATGGAGCAATTCCAGCCCCTGCACAAATCATCACAATTGGAATTTCAGGATCTACGGGCAAATAAAAACCAGTACTTTTTCGTTTATATATACCAATCTGAAAATAATAGTATCGTCAGTATTTGTGTTGAAAGATCATTTCATTTAAAACCTTTGGGTTGTCAGCTAATACGAGATTAGCCATTTGTGCATCCAATGATATTTCTTCATTATTTGGCTGTGATATTTGAATACGTCTACTTATTTTATTTAACCAACCCGTACACACACCCATTCTTTGCGCATATTGTCCCTTCATTTTTTTAATTTCCACTAAAGTAAAGACACATCGAATCACATCAGGATTTAAATAGCTGAAATAGAAGCAAAACAGTGCAAAAATAAAATTAAAACTACAATTTCAAAAACCTCACTTTGCGACAGAATAACATCGAGCTTGTAATGGAGATAAATGTTCCAATATCATTTCAATAGATGGTTTGCAAGATTTAAATTCCATTAATAAATCGATCAAACATAAACTTTGTTCTCTGATGAGATTATTGTATTCCTCAGAACCTTGCCGACTGCAGAGTTCTTGTAGTCGTCGCTTTTCTTTAGCATCCGTTGTGCACTCCACTAACAGTCTAATAAAAGCCTAAAAATCAATATTTAAAAATATGCACAGACAATTTAATACAATTCGCTGTACCTTTTTTGGAACAGCTCGAATGTCACAGCAAGTAAGTAGCATCTGACGCAAAGAAGACACTGCTGGTAAATGAGATTGAAGGTTAAGTTTCTTTTTTGCATCAGCATCATCATTCGGTTCCACGTTTACACATAAATCTGCCAGTGTGTTTAAATCTAACCTAATTTTAAAATGATTTATAATTTAATATTAATAAAATCAATTTGTGTTAGTGTTTATACCGATCAATTAGTAATTGCACTTCTTCAGCATCGTTTTCACACAAAATTCCAAAACTATCACCCGGTTGAAATGACAATCCAGTATTCTAGACAAATAAATGCACATTAGTTGATTGAAGAAAACTGCTGTTGTAAAACTGCTTACATTTATATCTAAAGTTATTGCCAAAACTGATTTTTTGGCATCTTCATTGGTCAATTTTTTAGCTGATATCAAGCATGCATATGTAATATCAGAGACTGCTAAAGGAAATTGTCTGCTAATTGCTGGATATTTGTCACTCTTTAATGGAAACATTTATAAAATACAATATAAAAAAAAAATATGTTTTTCAGATTTTTACCTCAAAATTTGCTTCATCAAACTTTAATTTTATGAATTTTTTTGGTAAAGAAGGTAAAGTCAAATTCAGATCTTTAAGTGACGATATAGTTTTCCCTAAGGTAATTTCAGGCACGTTTTGTTCATCCATCTGCGTAGTTTCACTGTTTTGTGTATTCTTCAACGGATTGCCTATCTCGTAGTTTTCAATAACAATACGGTTGCCAATATCCGTCAACCTTGTAATTGATTGATAAGGAATTTGTGAGTCGTCCTTAGGTGGACAGTTTAGAACCTCTAGCAACGGTTGCCAAAGATTCAAAATCCAGGGTTCAGCCACAACATCTAACCTGAAGATTAAAAAGATATATCAGACTCGAAAAACAAATAATAAATTACAATTTTATTTTACCCTGTTGCGTCATCTGCGAATCCACTTTCGGTCAATTTCACTGCTCCAAGCTGTTGCAATCGCCTATCGAGAGTCTTGCCAAAGTTTGCGAATTGATTGTAATTTGAATCTCCGAGACCTATTATGCAAAAATGCTATTAAATGAAATTCACTTCAAATAAAAACTAAAACATTTTACCTAATAAACAGTATTTAAGATGACTCAAATGTCTGTCCGAAAGAGTAGTTTTCTTTAATCGTTTCCAAAACTTTAATGCCGACTCCGGTGGTTCTCCTTGTCCCGTTGTAGAAACCACAAATACTGCAACTGATTCCTCTTCAAGATTAAACTGAAAATATTTAATACGAATTATAATGTGATGTTGTTAAGTTTTTAATTTTCCAACGCAAGTTTTACTTTTTTGTCAACTGTGCTGAGGCAATGCAAATCGGCATGTAAGTCGACGTCAAGTGCGCGCTCAAAAATTTCTTCAGCTATTGCTTGAGCTTGTCCAGTTTGAGATCCATATAACAAAATAAATCTGTTTTCCGTCCTCTTTTTGTAATTCATAGAATATGTTATACGGATTGTAATCACTACAGCATGCGCGGATACAACAAAGTTTTCACTAAAAGCTACAGTCTACAGTGTGTTAAAATCGCGTGCGGTACAAACTCGTCTAATACATTAGGCTGAAACCAAGGCGGTTGTGGTAATCGTTTATAAACTTATTATCAATAAAAAAAAATATGGTTAAAATAAAAAATAAATAAGCAAACGTATTAAATTAAATTGAAAAAACTTCTTTGAAAAAAAACGCCATCTGGTGGTAAAATATAAATCATCTGAAACATCAAAAACACTGCTCGGCATATTTACTTTTCGACTTTGTTCATTTCGATCTCGTTAACAATCGGATAAAATAAAATTTCGTCTGATTCATAGTCAGTTTGATCACTTCGAATACAAAAAAAATATTTAAAAAAAAAAGAAAAATAGAATAAATGAATAACAAAAAACACAACTAGTATCTCATAATCTCAATCAGACAAGGATGAGAAATACCTGAGAATATAACAGGTCACCCATCCAAGTACTCTGATCAGACCACAGTATACTGTGGATCAGACCAGATGCAGTGTTCTAATGAAAACAGGTGATCGGCATGGTGAATCATATTCATAGTAATCGTAATTTGTAACTCCAAGACCGATTAATAATTTAAATTAGTTAAATTTCAATTAAAATGTAAATGAAAACAAATTCTATTGATAATTGAAAACTGATGTTTTGGCATCTTAAGTGGTCAATTTTTTTGCTTAATATCAGAGGCTGATTCACTGATAAAGGAAATTCTCTGCGAACTGCAGAATATTTGCCATTGCCACTGTAGTTAAAAGACGGATACACGATGATAGCAAGGAGTTGGATGATAGCATGTTATCTGGAAAAAATTATATATTTTCAAAATTTTTCAAAATTTGTTGCATCAAATTCCAATTATGTTAGGAATTTACGATGAATTCAAATTCACATGTTTTCTTTGACAGTCTGCAATGCTTTGAAAATTCTACAATCGATTATCCAGCTCAAAGTTCTCAATAACAAAACCAAGGTCCAAGGACCATTACAAAACCGTGACAAAACTTTAAAAAAAACTATAGCGCCAACATTCTTGGTGGTTTCCATAAGCTCCGCCAGTCCGTGGTCAGTATAAAAGGTGAAACGACTTTCTAAAGCGTTTTGTGTGTAATTTACTAAAAAGTATGATGAGAAATTATATTTTCTTTATTTTTGATGTATTTGTTTTAAAAAATAAAATATTTTATAAATGATTATACATCCATACTATATTTAAAAAATAACAAAAATAAGAAAAGGTGAAATGTATACACGCGTCATTTCAACCAATGATGCTGCAAGAGTAACCACATTTCTAATTTCGTATGCGTAGGATTTTACACGATGAGTTTGAATCAAACTTGTAACGAAAAAAACTTTTGCCAAAAGCAAAATGAGTCGTCAGCGATTTTTCACCATAAAGTCGTTGAAACTAGCAATCATTTTCACATTTGTACATTGTTTCTTGTCGGTGATGGTGTTATATGTATACACAAACTGGGTACTTCAAAGCAAC
This sequence comes from Strigamia crassipes, assembly GCA_034683725.1. NCBI lineage: Eukaryota > Metazoa > Arthropoda > Chilopoda > Geophilomorpha > Linotaeniidae > Strigamia > Strigamia crassipes. The sequence goes on along the minus strand of JAQFXT010000949.1, from coordinate 6,367 downwards.
GAGTTGCTATACAGGTTCAATTAAAATAATTAATATTAATACGAATAATAATATTAATACGAATAATAACATTAATAAATTTCATTTATAGTGATATTTCGAAGAAATCAGATTTCTATTCTATTTACATTCCAAAACGGGTAGCAGAAAATGCATTAATCAGTGAAGTAATAAGATCGGATGAAATAGCTGTACGCGGTTGGTGGATGGCGCATGAAAAGTGGTCGGAAAATATTGAGTGTTACAATGAAGAATGGGGAACGTGTATTAAGGTTGTAAAAATTACATTAAAAGATAAATAAAATAAATAAATAAATAAATGGTATTTTTAGGTATTTAAAGTGGCTTGTCGTGTGGATAGTGTCAGGTCAATTTACCAGTGGCTTCCGTTGAAACAAAGTTTAAGGATTCGAGGGTTTGATTTTAGTTTTCGAATCTCCACAGAAGATTTGCTAAGAGAAGTAATTAAAGTCACGTTGTCAAAAGTTCACACATAACAAGTTTACGGTTTACAGGCACCAGACTCTTTGCACGGAGGTCAAGTTTTAGTAAAATTGAACGATGGTTCGACTGAAATTCTCACGTATGTTGAGTCGGCGATTGATTTACTGTTTAAAAAACAAACACCTTAAATCGTATTTTCAGATTGAAACTTCCAGAAAAACCTCAGCTATTACTCCATAAAACTGTTGCTTATGATGTGCCAAATGGTTATTACATTTCCAGCGTTACGGTCATGTTGTGTTGTTATGGATTTGTTGGTAATCTACAATTCACTGATATAGTTCTTACTTTTAGAAACGGTAAACCAATTATTTGTTTTGCTACATCAAGACACTAATTATTAATTAACTTTTATTTTTAGGGGTTCCTGAAGGATATATGCAATCCAGTTTAATTGATAATTGTCCCGAAATATTATTTAGTAAAAGCCAATCGGATCAACAAGTGCAAATTGAAATGCTCAATATAAGCAGACAATCAGCAATAAATGTAAAAAAAAAAAAAAAAACAATTTGATGGTTTAGAGTGAGATTATTAACAAATACATTACAATTAGTATATGCATGAAGTGACTTTGGTTACTCAGTTGTCAATGGACCGCCTAGGCATGCTCGAACGAAATTTAGCTTCTTGGAAAGGACCAGTATCTCTCGCTGTGTTTATTCCTTTAGATGTTCGTGCTACAAATCGAGATTGGCAAAGGTACGCTCCGTAATGTATTAATTCAAAGTAAAATACACTTAACTCACTTTATTATGAAGGACGTATGTTGAAAAAAAATTAAGCCGGCTTCCGGATACTATGCAATTACAAGTTACCTTGGTGTACAGTAAATCAAATACCTCTTATTATCCAATTAATTTTTTACGTAATTTGGCTATCAAGTAAGTTTTTATAGCTGTTGCAGTAATTTGTGTCGATTATTAGCGTCATTATTCTAATAGGAGAGCAAGTACTGCTTATATATTTCTTGTCGATGTTGACTTTTCACCCGCTCCGGATTTTCAGCTCAAATTTGATATGGTTATTCGGGCTGACAGACAAATTGCTGATAAAACTGTGTGGGTTGTACCTGCATTTGAGTACCTGGAATCGCCCAGTGTTAGTACACATTTCTTGAAAACCTAAATAATTGTTTTTCATTTATGGTTGTCTGTTTTAGAGTGAAGATCTACCGGCAAAAACCAAAGAGGAACTAGTTGAACAAGTTCTAGCGGAAAATTCAAATATTCAACCATTTCATATCCTAATAACTAAAATTATTCGTCTAATAAAACATCCAAGTTTTAGATTTTACATTCCTTAATAAACCGAAAGCTTCGCAGAATCTCCAAATTCGCATCGCCTTACAGACTATTGGCAGTGGTATCGTGCGGAGTATCCATATCCAGTCACAATATTTGATGACAAATATGAACCCTACATTATTATTAAGTATTGCCTATAATTTAAAATGAAAGTAATAATAATTACAATTAAATTTTGATCGTGTAGAAAATCGCAACACATGCCCTTGTACAGCGAGTCCTTCATCGGGTATGGAATGAATAAAGTTTCTCACACGACCGAATTATTTGCGATGAAGTAGAAATACAGAAAATTTTTCATCTAGCACGTATTAATGCACTTAAAATTTTTAGATATCAGTTTAAAGTTCTTCATGATTTATGGATAACTCATACTCCTCACCGAGCAACTAAACAAAGCGTTTCTTTCTTACAAGTACACGTACCGTATTATTTTTTTTTCTAGAAATACTAACGTTTTATCTATTTAGAACCCACGAAAACGTTTAGAAAATCGTTCTACTCGTTTTGAGTTTATTTCACATTTAATGTGGAAATACAAGATCGGTTTGTGCAGGAATCTGGGAAATAATTAAACTGAAATATATGGTTTACTATAAATTTCCGATTAACAAGAATAAAGCTTTAATAAAGCAATCATGATTCTGATCGTCTGTACATATATTATGAAAAATTTGACACAGCACACCCTCGCATTGGATGTTAAATGTGCAAAACTATCTCATGTAGCCGGAATTTGTGGAAGGCCAAACTCATCCACCAAAACACCGTCCTGAAAAACAAACCAAGCCATTCGATGTTATTAAACCCAAATGCATTTCTAATAATAAATTACCTTGTTTGTTACACTGTCTGCGCCTGGTTCTTTTGTTGGTGGGTTCGGCGTCGTCATTGCATCATCTAAATAACTCGTGTCTTCATCCAATGCAATTTCATCTCCAAGCGCCTCCAACTCTGTAAACAATTCAATCAACACCGTAATATCATTTTGCTTGAAAAAAAAGTTGTCATCTTACCAGCTTCAAGCTCGTCTTCGTCCACATCTGGAGTGCCGTAGCTTCGGCCCAATGTTTCTTGCACTTCGTTGGCCTGTTCCAACATATCTTCCAGTTGGTCTTGCATATCCTAAGAATAACATTAACCAATGTCTTAACACAAACAAACTTATTTTAACGTTGTTTCGTACTTCAATATCGTCAAGATTGATCTTCTTGTATTCTCTTTTCATCTCTTTTACACCCATTTTCATAGCATTTACGGTCGTTTTCGTATCTTTCAACGTTTGAGTAGCAAAGTTCGCTTGCTCCATGTTAAATGATTGCTGCGCTAAATTGTCACGCTGTTGCTCGTACATTTTCTTCTGTTTTAACACTCGCATTGCTTTTTGCTTAACCGCATTCTGAAATTACAGTGAATAAAGATTCGGTTCACGGTTCATCATCAATAAATACGTTACTTTTGCTGGCCCTTCTCTCATTTTTTTAAGTTGGTCCTTATGCTTCTTTAATTCAACTTCAAGTCGATTAATTTTCTTGTCAATACTTTCACCCCGACCGTCAACCTAAAAATAAACGATTTAATACCAGAATTTTTTTAAGAGTTTACTGAATTTACATTTGCGATGCAGTCAGTGATACTAGGTTCCGGTTCCTTTGGTTTTGCTCGTCCAAACAACCTGTTCATTTTGGTAATTAAGCGAGACTTTCGGTTGAAATGATGGCTATGTTTTTACTATATTACTGGTGAGAATGACGTCATCAACCCGTGATCCAACCCAGCAACTGGTGGCAAAAATGGAACTTACTCCAACCTAAAGCGCTTTAGTTGAGTGAGAAATTCTTACAAACGTAAACAAAAATACAAATTGAATTTATTTCTCATTCTTTTGTTGTTGATAATATTAATATACAATTTTCCAAACGGAAGGCTGTTCACATTTGCGTTTCTTATCAGGACAGAACCTGTTAAAAGTGACATCCGAATGAAATCCAAGAATCTCTCTTTCTTCTTGTATACGAAACGAAAATGTTGATTCATGGGTACCAATAAAATACCTAACATAGTATATAGTAAAGTAAATAATTTATGATATCGCGTAATGATTACGGAATAAATACTTGGCATGAGCACAGATCCACTGATCAATTATGGCTATCCCTCCATCTTTATATTTCTGCCTCTCTTCCTTAGAAGGTGTGAACATTATTAATGCATCCGAAAGATGTCTTTTCAATTCATCCACTTCTGAAAATTAATAAAAATATTTAAACTTTATTTAATATTAAAACAAAACAGTAAGAATAAAAATAAAACCCGTTGTAACCTTCGAATGAAGAATCAGTTGCAACAAAAACTGTAGTTAGATTTAGCTTTTTAAGCAGTCTTAAAATTTTCTTCGCTGCGTATTTAATACTTGGCACTTCGTCAATATGGCCTCGAAGAAAATCAGCTCTTCTAAGATGAGCAGCTACAAACGGACCTCCGAGCGCAGATCCAGGCTTCTTCTATCAAAAGAAATTTTAAAAATTTTAAAAATGTATTTCTTATATACACAAGACATACTTCTGTTACAATATTACTTGCATATTTCTCCAATCGGGCTCTAAAACTGTATTATCCATTTCGTCAGTTGAATTCAAATACCGTTCTCTGAATTCATCTCCAATTTGCCGCAAATGTTCAGCAAATCTCATACTACGCCGAACCTATCAATAAATTAATAAATCGAATGGAAGATTACTCGATTATATCGAATTAACCTTCCAATATTGAGTCTCGCCAAATGTATCGTGCAATATCGTTTCAGCTCTGTCTATCATAATGGACCTGAAACAATGAACAAATTTCTAGATTATTATGGGTTAAATCCAAATAGAATTATTAATATATACTTGGCAGTGGAATTATTGAGAAGAGGTATGAGTGTACTCGAGTGGCCCTGGATGGATAAACACGTAAAGTTCTTTGCGTAAACGTTTCTATAGCCCCAAAACCAACTTCTGTAATTATTCTCATCATCTTTGTCGTAATAAGAGTCATCTATACATGGTCGTATTTCCATTTTTTCTTCCCATCCGTCATCACTCCAACCTTCAGCAAAATGTTGTAAATAATAAACTTGGTCGATTTCCGGTCTTCCGATTTCTAATTGAAAATTGTGTAATTGTATAATTATTGAAAATTTCATTATTATATAAACAAAAAAAAACAAAAAAAAAACTACTTTTTAGATAATCAGTAAACTCCATAACCGGGATGTGTAATCTGAGACTTTCTACATCAAAAAATGATGACCATGGAATCTGAATTTGGAATCCAACATCCGGAGATTTCCAGTGATAAATCCGACCCCACGGTGGTAAAACTAATATCCAATCGTCATTTTTATTCAGTTTCTTTACTAAATTTGCTACTCGCATGTAAACATCACGGCGTAAATTAAAACCTTCGCCAGGGTTAACTTCGTATAAAAGATACCTTTAAAGACAAATTAAATGTGTTATTATATTAGCTTAGCACTCGCTGGTGCGTCTTGACCTCGCTGTGTATTTATTTACCTACTACTTGTAGCCCTCTCGGCCACGTTAACGTGCACGTGCGGAGTAAAACCGGGATCAAATTCTACGTTATTCTTCAAATCGAAGCTTTCAGCTGCGTGTAGCAGCAATAAAAGAACAATTGCTTGCGTCATTTCACATGACGATTGGAATTAAATTCATATCAAACCTCAAACCTCAAGCTTGTAGTTTTAACGCTGTTTGCTGCGAGGTTCGCTCTTATTCCATTCGAGGACAGATGTGTGATGTCATTCCCCATCCGCGACCATTACAGTTTGCGAGGAATCTGACGTAATATTAAGTCTGGAGTACCGTAGCTTTGACGTGGTCTGTTTTTTTTTTTTTCATATCGAATTTTTGTGTAGTTTGGGGTCAATGAGTTCTTTTATCAACAAAAACTGTCACGATGAAATTTTATTTCGTTCAATTTAATTCCTGAATGAAAATTTAGTTTTTTAAATAAATAAAAAAATTGGATTTTATCCCGGAGTAATCAAAAAAAGCATCCACGTTTAGCAAATCTGGACGTTAGTTCCGGAGCTCAAGCAAAAACAGACTCAGTGGAAAAGAACGATGACGCAATCGAGGAAAGGCAATTTTCATAGTCGAAGCTGTTGCTTATGGACGGCTGATGTATTGAAAGCCTAATTACGAGCGAAAGGGGAATGCAGCGTTCAAAACGATGGACTTTTCATCCGTGTCATGTACGCCAGATTGAATCAATGAACGCGGCAGCAGCCGACAACATTCACCCGCCTATTCCAATCTCTGTACGTCCCGCCACCCGCCATTTCACAAACACAATCAATAAATTTACTATCGTTGCGTTTTTGAGTGTTTCGATGATAAATAAAAGAGATTGAAAAAGTTTCCAAAAAATGGTCTGTCAAGTTCTCTTCATTTTTCTTGTGTTTCAACAGACTTCTGCGGGGGGGGGGGGGGGGGGGGGGGGGGGGGGGGGGGGGGGGGGGGGGGGGGGGGGGGGGGGGGGGGGGGGGG
>JAQFXT010000948.1:0-22970 GCA_034683725.1 Strigamia crassipes | reverse complement strand
AAACTCTTACCAAAACTTACTAATTTTCATAGTAAATACAAAACTAATGGCTCGAAGTTTGGAAAAATTCCCTAGAAATGCAAAACCCATTGCTACGGAAGTCTACCCTAAAAAAAAAAATTGAGTCTTTCCATCTGATTTTAATTCCCTTAATCTAAGATTTTATCACTCGTTAATGCACTTCAGCCCTACTTTAATTATACAAAACTTTCACCCCAATCGCTAATTTCCAGTTGCCAGTTCAACTCATTTCCCAACATTTTTGTATCGCAATTTCCACTTCTCGAGTCCTCCCTCCATTTACACTCGGAGAGAGAGAAAAAAAAAAAAAAAAAAAAACCAACCTTAAACCTTAAATAAATAAAAGTTTAAAACCTTATATTACCTGAGAAAACTGCAAACTGAAGGCTTAAATCGTCTCCGGATACTCGATGCTCCTAACACTTTGTGCAAGGTGTGAAAAAAGAGAAATTTCAGTGAATATTTTAACATCTATTTATAGTGCAAACTTTTCATTGCTTTTCGCACGTCTGAATAATAAAAATAAAAAGCTTTTATTTCAAAATCCTGACTTCTCAAAGGGGTATAGTATAGCGAGCTAATAAAACACGTTTTATTTATTTTTTATTTCATTAAGGTTCTTACTCGAGACGAACAAAGTAATTTATGCCGTATCTGTGGCCGCCCCGTGTTCCTAATGGACCGAATTAAAGCGGAGAAATCGGTTTTCCATCGAACTTGTTTCCGATGCAAAGAGTGCAACAAGCAGTTAACGTGAGTACTTGACATGTCACGAGCCGTGACCATGGCGCAACATTACTACGACCAACGAGGCGTGGGTGAGAGAAAAATCGTGTTGTTATGTTTTCAGGGTCGATTCGTATTGTTCTCACGAAACTGTGCTTTATTGCAAACTACACTTCAAACAACTATTTCAGCCCAAAGTGAATTTTGAACAACAATCAAGTATGTTTTTTTTTTTTTTTTTTTACATCATTAAATCATAATTTGTTTACCGCTGCAAATTAAATTATCGTAAATCCTTGGGTTGTACGTGGGGAAAAGCTAAAATTTGCCAGTAGTGCGCGGGGCGATATAATGGAGACCCGTTTACATTCATCTTTGCAATTCTTTGGTTATTTAAATTGAAATTATTCCAATATTCCTGACAATTAATAATATTTATCGGTTTAGTTGATAATATTCGCACTTTTTTTTTAGTATTATTGTAAATTACTGTTGTTAATTTGCTCTATTGTAGCATAATCAGGCCTAATATTAAGCTTAACACGACTGGAATTAGGAAATTAACTATGCAGAATAGGAAGCGCAAATATCAGCGCTAACTGTAGTTAGTTATAAAAGCACGTTTGTTATGTGTCTGACTTGCCTCACTGACTGCCCAAATTAGAAGCACTCGTTGTTTTTATTGCTTCTAAACAATGGTGCAACTGTATAATTGCGGATTTAAATATAGTTACACAAACCAGACAACAAAATGATGGAATTGTGTTGTAGGTCACCGCCATTTGCATTTCGGTCGTGGTGATCTCCCAGTAGACTTACGCTTTACGACGCGATAAACCAGGAGAAACTAAACTAATAATAATAAAAGGGTTTTTGAGTAGTTGTGCAGTTTTAATTTATGTTAAAGGCAGGTGCTTCGAGAAGAAAAATTGGCCTCCAGCTGTCATTTATTCACTTCCATTAATTAATTAATTAAAAAACGCAACCTACTTCTCATTTCCCTACGAGATTATAATGCACAATGGATTTTTTGGGGGAAATTTATATTTGTCCGTAAATCCTTTAAGCCTAGAACGATGTAAAAACGATAGTGGAATTTGATCTAATGTGTCCACTACCCTCCCAACTGTGGTGAGATTTATTTGTCTATTCATTCCAGAAGAGCTCATTTCCGCTAAATTATTTCAGATATTTCACGTAGGAAAAATGAAGATCCAATTAAAGAAAATATACCCATGGAATTGCCGCCTGATGTCATTAGATGTGAGTATCTTTAACAATCCTGGTGTTTGTGCTTTGCGTGCGAATTCAACGATTCAACGATTCGAGCATAAGGCGCCATCTGCGGTTAGAAAACCGAACTGTTTTATTGCCTCGAATAATTCGTTTCGTATGAATTTCTGAATAAATTGGAACTTGAAATTGAATTTTTGAATTCCAAAGCACAAATGTCACGTAATACGTTATATTTATTATCAACGAAATGACTAATTCGCTCGAAGTAAATATTGCATCTGTCATTAAATCAACAAACTATTTTTATCAGTCATATTTGGTCATATAAAGCTTTAAAAAAAATTATCGTAACATTTAGTCCATGAGGAAAGGCCAACAGGTAGGTTCGAGTGTTTAGTATTTTGGTTGCGAAATTTCAGGTCGTAAAATGTGCTCGTTGTTTAGATTTGTTTTGTTTTGTTTTGGCAATGCGCCGCCATGTTGAAATAGAAGCTTGTTGATCTCGAAAAACATAGAATAGGATTTTATTTAGATTTATGCTAGGCAGGGTTCAAAATGCTGGAGAAAATGCTTTTTTTTATGTTTTTTTTTTTTTTTTATGTATTCTATTTCCAACGCGTTGAAAAATTCAAGTTCGTTAGTTCGTTTACAGTTTTCAAGTGGAAAGTGACGAGTGAAAGGCACATTTTTGGTCCGATTCCCAAAACTGGCAATTTGTCATATAAACTTTGTTGCATTTATCATTGCAAGTTGCTTGCCCTCGCACCGAGACAATATTTACAGTTTAAATTGCGACATTAGTTCGAGTCGAGACCCATAAATCGAATTTATTGATTTCCCGCCATTAGAAACGAAACGAGAAACTCCGCATCCTACGCTAGAACATCGATTTTTTTAAAGATTATTGTTTGGACCTAAAAATATCTAAAATATATTAATTTTTAATTTTCTAAATACGGGGAAAACATCAATCTTCTTCGGGCTAAAAATATAAACGAAAGAAAACAGAATTTTTCGAATTTTTCCCCCCATTTTTATCAATTTAATCGGGCGAATGTAATGCCGTTTATGGGATAAAACGATGGAGATTTTGGCGCCAGACTTCTTACATATATCTCGTTCCACTTGAAAAGCAAAGAGAATTCACTTGTTTCTGCAATATTTCTCTTTATTTATTGATCTGCACTGGAATTTACCGGGTTGTGCTGAAATTCCAGGGGTTAGGGATAAACAATTTCCACCATTTTCTCCCAAAAACAAAACAAAAATATGAAATTAAATCGAAAAAATGAATCGCAAACCACAAAAAAATAATCGATCGAAGATGACTACCCATTTGAATTAATCAATTGCGAGCGGAGAATTGAAACCTACAGACTCCCAACTCGACTTGGTTCCACCAAATGGCCCTCCTACAACCAATGGAATGCACCCAAAAGGCGGGGGAGAAGGTGGTGCTTGGAGGGATCCGTGAAGGTGAAGCAAACATCGAGCTTTAGCCGCTCAAAACCCGCGGTGACTGGTGAAACCTAGGCGGCAGTTGGCCGTTCACCTTTGCCGTTCACACGTGCGCCGAGTGCGGCATGACAAACCACAGGTGACCCGAGCAAACTCGAGTGGGGTGTGCAAAGGGTTGTTTTTACTTGGTTTTCGTTGGTTGAGAATATTCTGTCAGAACGTTTGTTGGGTAAAAATATACGAGTTGTGAATATGGATGATGGTCAGGAGTCCAATGCATCCCTCACTCCCACTACTCCATCAAACTACTCTTCGGATTGGTACAGAGATTTACAGAAATTTCCTGCCCATAAGAAAAAACATGATACCGGTTGGATTACTACTCCGCCAGCCATAACACCAGGTAAAACAAACCCAACAAAAATGTTGTTTACGTGCGTTTTAATCAGAAATATCAATCAAAAATTCAATTTTTCACATTTTTGTTTAGGATTTATGCAAATTTCAACCCAAAATATTTTTTATTTTTTTTGGGGGGGTGGAATTTAATTTTATTTTAATTTAATTTTATTTTTTGGTTATTTTTATTGCATAACTCGATTTTTATTCCGTTTTTAAGTTTTTTGGATGGAAAAACAAAGTAGATATTTACTTTTTGCAAACAAAAGGCTATTGAAACTCTCCCTTATCCATTGATTGTGGATAACTTTTAAATTGTTTCGGTGTCCTCCTTTTCACAGTGGCACCAGTAAAGTGTCCAATGATCCATCCTCCAGCTAGAAGATGCCATTGCGTGTTCGAAGGGAAGTCGGTCGAATGTGGGTGACGGGAATGCGATGGGTAAAACGCGAAAACAGTCACTTCCTTTTTTTGAAAATCCGATACACTCGTAAATGTTTGTTGACATTAAACGCCGTGCGTGAACGAACTAAAGTTTCTCGAATATTTCTGGCCCCGTTCCAAGAAATGGGCCCGGCAGGAATGCACAAAACAAAAAGCCCCATCTAAATAAATAAATTTTAAAAAATTTTCCCAAAACTTTCAAAAAAAAATAAATAAATAAATAAAAAAAAAATTTAAAAAAAAAAACAATTAGGCTTAAAAACGCATAAATCCAAGTTAAAAGCCTTCAACTCTCACCCCTTTGTAAACTTTGACTTTCCAGGAAGGATATTGGGGCCTTTATTTTAACTTTAAACATCCTGAAAGGATATTTTCTTTTCAGACAAAAAAAGAACAGCGTTCTGTACTCGGGGTATGTGAGTTTTTCACACTTTTATTTACATGTTGCGTTTTTAAAAATTTATTTTTTCCTGCCATTCGTTATCTTCTTAAAAGAGATTTATCGATTCGTTCGTCACGTGTCCTTCATCGAGTGAGTCATCAGCCCCCATTTTCTTACCGAGAAATATTCGTCGGTACCTCCAGATCTCGCTAGTCTTCGTGCCAGTTCACTCGTTGGAGGTCGCCACCGGGTTGGGCTAAACTCATTTTGTCATCATATTTGAGTTGCTGTATAACCGGCCTTTTTCGCTCTGATTTGTCACGTTGTAGTAGAGGGTATTTTCATTTCTACATGGATGAGGATATGGATGTGAACGTTTATACGGGAGAGGAAGAATTAGCCGAATGTAAGTCAAATTCGTTGGGTTTTGCACAAAGGTTTTATGGAAAAATTAATTTTTTTTTTTTTTTTTTTTTAAATTAAAAATTCCTTTAAAAAATATCGAATTGTGCGCGGACAAAGCGAGCGGTTTGATAAGCGATAATTTAGATGTTAATTATCGAAAATCTCGTTGCGAATGGTTTGAAAATGTAAGGAAACAATTGCTCTTGTTTCATGTGTGTCAGCTGGAAATTAGGCCTTGTTTCTACCCACGGTATGAGTCAGTTGTGGAAATTTGAACTTGGGGGGGATAGAGGGGAATAACACAGGTGTGGCTGCGAGTTATATCCATTTCTGGAAAACTAAAGGTCGAATAATAAAGGAAAGAAAAAAAATTTGAAATAAATTTTTTTTGACCAGATCCAGATGGTTGAATTTGTATGTTTTCTCCAAAATAGAAATAAGGAACAGGAAGTAATAGCAGTTAATTAAATCGGGCGATTATTTGTGTATTTTAACTCATGGCTGGTTTAATTGTAAGATTATAGTTTTGCCTCTTTTCGAGCGCAACGGAGGATGAATTATGATGAGTCTTTGTGGTCATGTTATTTTTTTTTCTTTTCTTTTTCTTATCTTTTTTTTGAATAGGAGCATTCAAAGTGCGAGGCATTTTGTTTAAGTTGATCACCTGTCAATCTCGACCAGATGTTTTTGACTGAGTCATTCATTGGCAATTGAATAAAGGTTGGAATTTGGTTTTTCTTTGCAGCTTCGGATAAACCCGACTACGGTCTGGAAGAAATACCCAGTTTGAAGAACATTAAGAGTAGATTTGAAACATTCGAAGACGAATTGGACGGCGATTTGGATAAAGGCGTTGGTCAAGTTTCTGTAAAACGATCAGAGAGTATTCTCAGTAAAATGGCCAAGTAAGGACTTGTTGTTTTTAATATTTATACTTCCGTTGACTTCTTAAAATCCTGTTTAACATTTTAAAAGTTGAAAAAAAAAAAAAAAAAAAAATTTATTTATTTATTTAAATTTTTAGGTTTCAAGTGGGTGATAATGAAAATGGCCACTATGAAGACTCGGACGAGTCGGATGAAAATGAGACCACTGATCCTGATGTGATTAAAGAAACTAGGAAGAAGGAGAAGGTAGATATCGAGCCATAAATTAACACTAGAGGGCTGGATTCGAAAAATGGTGGATTTTAATTTAAACGCTGGGAAAATTGAAAACTTGAGAAATTTTCGAATTCAGTTTTCTACTTTAGAGAATAAATTTCCCACGTAGAGATTAACCATGTAGAATTAATACAATTCCAACTTTTTTTTCTTTTTTTTTTCTTTTTTTTTTTTTTACTACTTAAGTTATATGCTTGCAATCAGGATGAGAATGAAGAAGTAAGTGTTATTAACTCGCCCATTAAATAGATGTCCAGTTGATAATTTTTAACGTGAAAACTCAAATGAATGTTTTGTTTTTCAGGTTGAGTTTAGCGGAATGAACGATCTGAAAACTCAGTGGGAAAAGGGCCCTGAGAAAGCTTGGGACGAAGAACGAACTAGAGAAACTCAAGAAGAATTGAACACGCTGAGACAAACCCAGGTATTATTCCAAAAATCTTTATTAAAGACTTTTATTTTACTTGGCTGAATGTTTCAACTTCCGGTTGAGTGACACCATTACTAGCGCCAACGTACTAAACGAGATTTTCTTTTAAAAATGGATGCCCGATCCGTTAATGTTATTTAGTAGGCGTATTCATTCAGAAACAATTATTTATTCCGTTTATTTAGTGTCAAAATAAAAGACTTTGCATGTTTTAATGTCGTATAATCGTTTTAACTCGGTTTTTGTTTATCAATGCAATCAGATGATAAATGAGGAAGTAAATTATTATTTTTTGTTTTTTTAACGAAAGGATTTCCAATAATAATTTTGTTTTTCATAATTTTTTAAGGCGAAAGCAAATCTTAAAGCAGTTTACGAGAGTGCATTACAAGTGGAGCGTAGTCCCACGAAAGAGACCATGCTCAGTTCCGAAATACGAGAAATCAAATCGATTGCTGATAAATGGGAACACGGCGAAGTGCTCAACGAGAACGAACAGGAAAAGCTCAACCACTTCAACAAGGAAAAGGAAGAGGATCTCAGTGTTTTCCGAGATTCCAGTAAGTATCGAGTCAAATTTTTACTTATACAGTAAAATAAATATAATTAACTTAATTAATCGAACTCGTGGTTTTTAGGTATGCACGAAGCGCGCAATTTATTCAAAAAGATCGACGAAACTGTGAGCAAATCTGGAACGGTTGTTTTCAACAAATCTCCTAGTCTCGAGCGCAACGGTAGCAAACGTTCCGTTCGGGACCAGGCGGTTGCACCCGACACCGAAATCATTCGCTCGACTAACCAGAAAGAGGAAATCGTCGTCGACTCGACGAATCTACACGAGAAATTCAAATTCTTCGAAAACTACCAAGACGCGTCTCAGCAATCTGAGCGCAAACGCTTTGCAATGACACCACCTCGCGAGCCTCGCCCCGAGCAGGACGAATCGGACGAACCGGAAATGGAACGCGATCCGAACGTTGTGCGCAGCTGCGACCACGAGCAAGAGATCGTCACCGACACGGCCAGGAAGATGCTCAATAAATTCCGGGAACTCGAGACCCAGCGAGACGAGTTTATGCCGCAAGGGCCGAAACCGTTGAAACGCATCACGCCGCCGAGGGAATACACGGCCGTATACGACGACGAGCGCGAGAGTTCGCCGGAGCCCGAGAGGGACCCGAATGTCGTCCGCTGTTCGGACAAAATCGAAGACGTGGCGCTGATCGAGGCGGAGAAAACGCGAAACCTGCGCGCCAAGTTTGAGAATTGGGCTAACGAGGATGATGAAGACGAGGAGGTGGGTGAGGAGGAAGAGAACGACGATTACACAAAGTCGTACGACTACGATAACGGTCAGCCGTCGATCGACACGACCAAGAATCTCAAAGCCAAGTTCGAGGCGTTGCGCGAGGAAACCGAACGTGCCAATACAAAGCCGAAATCTCCTAAAGTCAACCGTTTTGTGGTGAGTTGAGTAGCGCAGTTTGTTTTCTTCAAATTCCCGTTCATTTTGATTTGATTTGATTTGATTTGATTTGATTTGATTTTTATTCACTAATAATTTGGTGTTGATTTTTGAGTAATTTATAACGCAGTTTGTGCAAATTGTGCTATAATTTTACCAAAAAAAAAAAATATAACTATTTGGTGAAATCGGCTTAAATAGTTGATAATTCCACCGCTATTCGTTTTTAAAATGCTTTTTCTTTTTTTCTTTTTAATTAACCGCCTTCCGCATTCGATGCATGCTTTAATTCCGCCCACTTTTGCCTGGCTTTGTGGTGGTGACGTAACAAAATGGAGCATGATGGGTGTTTGCTTGATAATAATTTCGCATGAAAAACAAAATGTGTCGGATTTTGATTTGACGGTTTGCTACATCTCGGTGGTGATTGTGCGTTTCCATCTTTCTGTAAATTCTAGTAATTACGTCACCACCACATCATCCCCATTCCGAAGCCCTCTTCGACTTGGTCTCTTGACGTCAGTTTTTGGATCATTTATCTGGATTTTGTAAACGACGACTGGTCAACTACGGATTGAAGACTACAATTTCTTTCCTAATATATTTTTTCTTCTTTTTTTTTTTTTTTTTAATTTCTCGAATCTATTATTATATAAGCCAGTAATGAATATTTAAGAAAAATATATAATGTTATTAATTTTAGCTGTTTTTGTTTCGTTTTGTACAAAATTTTTTTTTATTTTTTTTTTTTAAATTTAAATTTAATTTTTTTTAAAAGCTTCGTAATTTGGGTATATTAATGTTTGATTTGCTAGGATATTTTCTAATGGTAAACGTAATTGTGGATTTTTAATCAAATTTTAATAATCTTTTTGATACAGTTTAAAAACTAATAAGTATTAGACAGCAAACTGAATTATATTTGTGGGCTTAATGTGTGTTTCTATAGGAATTTATTATTTGATTTTATGACTTTTTGGATGAAAACTGTATATTATAGTTAAATAAACAGCAGAACTGGAATGTTGCAACTAATGTTAGTGTTATTTTGCTAGGGGTTAGCAACAAACACACTCGTAAGTATTGATAGCCATATTTCTTTCTTTCTTTTCCCACTTTACACTAAGGTTTTTATTTTTATTATAACTGTTATTCAAAAATCCTTTGCTTTGAGTATTAATCGTGGTGTTAGAAAGTGCGTGAGGGGTTTTTTCCACTTTTTCAAACTCTATTTTATCCAATTAAACAAAATTAACCCAAAAAAACGATCCTTTTTAGATTGCTTTCTTAGAAAAAAGGCAAAGTTTTTGCAGGATGACTCGGGTTGATAAGCTGACCCACTTCCACACTGCTAAAAAAAATAATTATAACATTTGAATTTTTTTTAGCGAAATAATCTAAAAACTTAACAAATGTAATAAAAATAGAAAATTTGTATCGGTAAATTAAATTTAAAACGAATAATTTGCTTTTTAACGTCTTTCGTAGCTATTTTTCCCAATTGTGGATATTTACGTCCGATTTTAATCCTTTTTTCTTTTTCTAGGAACAACAATTCGACCAGTGTTCGATCTGTACCAAGCGTTTGTACGCCATGGAAAAAATGGAAGCTAACAACCAACGCTTTCATAAGTCCTGTTTCAAGTGCTGGCAGTGTGCGAGCCCATTAAGGTAAATATGTATCTCGTTGAATCTGAATTTGCGTAACATGTTTTCCCGTTAATTGCAGATTGGACAACTACACAGTCAGTGATGGGACTTTCTACTGTTCCCCACATTTTAAACAACTGTTTATCTCGCGTGGAAACTACGACGAAGGATTCGGGCGCGAACAACACAAGGAAAAGTGGAACCGAAGTCGCTCCACTACACCGAACCGAAGTCGTTCAAACACCCCTACTGTCATGGGCGCCAGCGAGTATGGCGAGGTGACCGAAGAAATTTACGCGTAATAAAACTAAAAATAATAAAAACTCGAATTTCCAAATTAAAATTGTAACTAATAGTTTTTTGAAACTGTTTATGTGAATTTGTACATTTTTGAATTCCATTGCTCTCTTTTTTGTGTTTGTTATAATCATATTTTGATAATGTTGCATTGTTTTTTTTAAAAAAAAATTAGTTTTTGATTATGTAGTGTTGACTAAAATAATAGTGTAAATTTTTAGGAAGTATCGGCACAATGTCCGCTTCTTTTCGTGTTTGTTTCGCCGTATTTTAAAACCTGCTTACATTTTTGATACGAATTTTCACCAGAGATAATTTAACACGAAATTCTTGCAACACTTTTTTTATTGTATAAAAATTTTTGTAGCATGTTTACAACCAAAAAAAAAAAAATCTTTGTATACGTGTGGAATTCCATGCAATTTTGTTACATTTTTTTGCCTATCAAACTACTTATGCATAAACCTGTGATTATTTTCAGCCAAAGGTAACGAAATACTTAAGAATATCATTCTAAAAAATTCCAAATATGTATCGCAAAATGGTGTTTGACGAATAAAAGTTGTCTACATTAGAATAGAAACGTTTTATATAAATATTTGCTCGCTTTCTCTCGTGCAAAGTCAAGTCGCGCGGGTCAATGATCTAGTGATCGCTTCCAGATGCAAAAGACACGATACTGAGTTTGACAATAAAGGATCATTGAGTCCTTGTGTTTCTGTGCTCTGTGCGACTGCGAGATGATAAGAAACTGAGCAGTACGATGCTGCAATTAAATTACCGTGTGTACTGTACTTTTATAATTGTAAATGACTTATAGTAGTGTCCAATTTAGATCTTATAAGTAATAAACTTTTTTTTTTTTATTACTTTTAGGGATAAAGGATTCTTATGTAGTGAATAAAGTAGAAAAACAATAAATAAGTAAAGCAGTAAATGACAAAACCTGCATCCAAATTAGAGACAACGAGCAAGAAAAAATATTGATCTTTCAAAACAACAATTTTTAACACTAAAGATGCAATTTTTACTTAAAAAATTGAAACTACGAAGGAATTTTGATATAAATTTTGATATAAAAAAGTAAAAAAAAAAATTAAAAAAAAAAAAACAATTTATTGGCTATGTAAAATGATTAAATGAAGCTTTTACTCCAGACTCGTTGTATATTAGTGTCCTCTCGTGTGAAACCTAATAAACATGTTTTCATTCAGGAGACAGCACACCAACACAACAAATCCAAAAAAAAATTTTAAAAACAAATAAAAAAAACAACAAAAACCTAATTTCCATTAAATTCATAAAATATTTCTGATTTCTATAATTTCAACAAAAAAAAAATTAAAAACAATCAAATTTTTATCCACTTGTCCGTAACCTCTTACTCCACAAACCGACAATTTCTTCTAATAGTTTAACGCAATTACGAAATTCTTTTGAACCTGCGCGTAGGCCTATCGACAAAAGATATTTAAAAAGCATTGTTTCAGTCTAAAAGTGTGTACACACTTTTTCCTCATTTCCTTCATCAAATCCCAGCAACATGATTCACAATCCTATTCAATTCTTTCCGTGTTTACACCAACTTCCGCATCGCAATAATCATTCGAGCAATCTTTCATCTCCAATCACCCGATCTGACTTAATTGTTTTCCCCGTCTATTTATTGCTCAAATTTCTTTACAACCAATTTTTCCATCCAATATCAACTCGAGTCCACTATATTTCGAGTCCTAATGACAGCGAGACAGTTGTAAATCCTTATCACCTCATTGCGATATCTTCCTGCACTAATAGTCACTTCCGGTACTCAATGAAGGTGCGACTCGTTTCTTCAGCCACTAGACAAGATTCCTCTTCTTTTTTTGCGAAATTTCAAACAACTTCGCCTTATGCAAGCACGTTTGGTCATCCAATTATCACAGTGTACGCTTTAACAGCTCCACACATTGTTTATAAAGGAATGACTAATTAAATAACAAACCGCACGGCTCAAAACAGCGTTAAAAAGTAATTAAAAGGTGCTGCAACATTAGAAAAATCTTGCAAAACCATGTTTCTAACATATTAAAAACTTTAAACAAACTCAGCACCTTATCACACAACTCCTACGTATATTTAACGGCTTTAACGCAATCTACTGACCACTCTACCTTTAAATTTCCTTCTTTATTATTGGCAACATTCTTGCCAGGATTCCCCAATTCTGACGTTAAAGCCGGCAAGAATTCTTTGCTTTTGCAGACGCAGACAGAAATCTCCAATTGAAGTTTCGGTTGTCCGTTCTATTAATCCATTTATTAGTGCACAAAAAAGTAAGATAAGAAAAACGAAAATAACTGCAATTATTTGCTAATTTCTGCAGAACATTAAGCGCCGACCTAAACAGGACCTTTCGGAAAAGTCATTCATCTCGCAGACAGATAATTGTGAACTATTCAAAAGTTGTTTTTCATTAATCATCGGTTTATGCCTGTGGCCTAAAAAAAAAAGATGGGTGCAAGTGCACACGTGGCTGATTGACAAGGCCCTGTTTGGTGAAATCAAAGTGCGGAGGTTGGAAGATGGACGGCGATCTGTAATTAGCAATGCGCAATGGCGGGTGGACTTCAAAATTGCTCAACTCTTTATTGAAATGAGTTAAGCAGTAGCAATTTCATCTAGTGTAATTACCACGATTTGTAGAAACTCGAGATCCTCTGATTGGTTAATTAAGTCGGCGCGTTCGGTCTCGCGTGTGAGAAGTGACGTCATGCCGGCTCGTGCTGTGTCGCTATAAAAACATCGCAACCCAGACGCGGCTAACTTTGCCAATTCCAACAACCGCGAGTCACACAACATCGATATTTGAGGTAAATTATTCATTTTTCATTTTCTCTCTAGTCGTAGAAATTCAGACCAAAAAGAAATTTAATTCTATAAATTTTTTACAATTTTTTTTATACCGTTTTTCTGAATTATTGAAACGATTTTTCTGAAATATTTCCATTATCTCAACTTTTTTTTTTTTTTTTTTTTTTTTTTTAAATTTGACAAGACTCTCCCTGGGGTTTTCAGGCGCCATTTCCATTAACCCACCTCATGTCACTTGTTGATAAAATAAGATTTTTAAAACTAAAAAAAAATAAAATAAAGTAAACAAAGTGGAAAATAATCCGAAAACAATTTCTAAAATTAATGAAACCGTATTACAATCAAATTCGCATAATTAATCAACGAACTCTAATTTCTCGTGTAATTGAACTTCTGCGGTCGCCATCCCCAGTGATAATTAGCTATAGAGGAAGATATGCCCCTTTTTGATTTACGATGCACGTTAGCTTATCTGCAATACAGGTGCCCTTCTTCACTTTGTTTGCATTAATATAAATTTCCCCCTCTTCTGTCTCCAATTGATTATTTTATAAGCACGAACCAATTTTTTTTTTCTCATCCTCTTTCCAATTCTATTTTCCAATTAAATTATTAATAATTTAATTTGCATTCAATTATTTCTCTAATTAGTTTAGTCGCTTTGTCATCCATTCCTAAAACCTATTACCCTTCCAAGAAAACCCAACTTCTACCCATTTTCCATTGAACTATTTCATCTGCGAAGAATGCAAAGGTTGTTTTCCAACCCACGCAATCGTAACATAGCGTTAAGTCTCGAAGCGCATGCATCGGACAGCTTGGCGATGACGTCACGCAATGAAAAGTAAATAAGAATGGATGAGTTTGATTACACCAAGACTCAAATACGACGTAACACGTTTGCCCCGAGTAAATAAAACTCGATAATATCGATGCAAAGTGCTAACTACGTTTAGTGTCTGTGTGTATCCGGGTTGCCAAGCAACACTTAAAACAGTTAACGAGTTGATTCTTCCAGACCATGAATGAAATGTTTTTATCGGGTGTTTTTTTAAGTGTCCTGCTGGGACACAAAATAGTCGAATTTATCTCGGGGAACTAAGAATGGAAAATTTCAAATACCGTGTTTACGTTTTGTCGCAACTTCTGTCGCCTCATTGGCGGTTAAAAGTGCGAAAATTTGCCGCGGTAATTATGCGACCCCGACCTGATCGCATCCTGGAGGTGAATTTAGTGTGGAATTAGAAAATAAACGCAATAAACGTCACGATTGCATCATTTTTGAACGATTCTTGTAAATGTTATTACAATAGCGTATTGGTTTTTGGTTGGGGGTTTTTCCAACGATTCTTAGTCATGTTTTGGTTCCCACCTTTTGTTATTTTAGATTTGGAAATAAAAAAAATAAATAAATTAAACAAAAAAAAAAAAAAAAAAAAAAAAAAATCCTGCACTGCCAAACTGATAAAACTCTCATCTTATCAACTTTAAACCAAAATGTAAACATCACAACGGTTGCGAGAGAGAAAGAGCGCGAGGAAGTGGTCAAATTACCATAAAAAAAATAGATGGTTACTATTTGGTCACTGTAAATAAACCATAATTGATTTTAAGCCGTTAACTTTTCTCATATATTACAATTTCTTCATCTCGTGATGAGTCGGCGTTGTAATTACGGCCACGAGGGGCCATGTGGTAGCAATTTCATTCCTCTGATTGACTTTACTCCCAACTGCTTTACTAGCCATTCTAACTCTTTCTCCACCATATTTATTTTCATTCCTTATTTTATTTAAAAAAAATTTTATTTTCCCCCTAAAAAAAACAAAAAAAAAAAAAAAAATGAAAAAAAAAAAAAAATTCTTATCTCTTAATGGGATACCTCATAATAGCAACAGGTGTTTCCATGACTCACCTGGCATAAATTCACAACCCCACCTCGGGACCTTGAATCTTTTCTTTGTATCCAAACACAAAAAAAGCGCGCCAACCGAACAATTAATAAAAGAAAAAGAACCACAACGTGAGCACCAATTTCCGCGTGCTTCATGATGCAATACTACACTCGAGTGACGCAACAATACAGTCTAGTTGATTGACCCTCCGTGTAACAAACATCGTGACCTCGATAAATCGACCAGTAGGGTTGGATGACATCCGCCAAACCCGCCACTCAATCCCACAATCCCCCCCACCACCTCCCCCCGCGGTAATTCCTAGAAGCGCAGTTTCGCGGCCCCACTCCAAACTAAACATTTCAAAAACTTTTCCGAATTCCCACCAAGCGCAAAACTTTCATCACCGGCCATCTGCGCGCGAACAGACGCTGCGAACCATTTTGAACGGAAATAAAGTTAGGAAATTCACCGATAACCATTTTAAAGCTGACCGCTCGAAGAAAAGCACCCACCCCGCCCTAGAATGGCGCGATTTCCACGTTTCAGTGACGTCACACTTAATTACGGCCACTGGAATTGACATGACGTACACGGTTTATTCGGATTGGGCCGATTCTTGGAGGCCTAACTCGTTCCGCGCTTCCCATTGGTCAACGAATCAATAATGGCCCTCTGGGTCGCAAAATCACAATGAGTGGGAATTTTTTTTTTTTTACTTTTTTTTATTTACGATACGGGATTTTTTTTTTTTTCAACGAGAGGAGGTGGGGTAGACCTCCTCCACGTTTGCGGTTTCATCAATGGATGCCGTGAGATATAAAAGAGGCCTTGTACTCAGACGGCGGTTCGTTTTCACAGCACAGCACTGACCTATTATATTAGCGGTAGTTTGCACTTTGGACTTCGCATTGTACAATTTCGTGGCATTTTCTCTCGACAAATTGAGGTGAGCATTTTTTTTTTCCCCACAAATTTTTATTTATTTATCTTTTGTTCCTATTTTTAACATGTTTTGCTCGTATAAAACGGAGATAATTTTCATATCGAATTACCAGATCGTGTTTTTCAAAAAATATTCCATTTTTTCTCCGCTTTAATTGATTTGTTTTCAAAAAATTTGAGATGGAAAAAAACAAAATAAAATAAAAAAAAAGTTTGATTTATGTGCAATTTGAAATGCGACTAACATTACCATCCCCATCTCGATTTCCCCTCATTACCATCGATTTCCCTTCGTGTATTTCCGTCGAAAATCCTCCCAAAAAATCCCCGTACGTTTTATTCGCGTCGTACGTAAAATCCGTGTCAAGTTTACCCAAAGTGTAAATCAACTTTAAGAATGTTGACCTTAACTCGTTAATCCTATAACTACTCATCTATTTTTAGTCCATTATTTAACGCACTGAACCAACCCCCCCTCCCCACCCCACCCCCTCCATTAGTTTCGTCCTCGTTTCACCCGTCCATCACTCATTCACACCTGCTTCACACTTTCTCTCTCTCTCCAGATGAACCATACGTTGTTCTTCCGGGTATTCGTCGTCATATCGGCCAGCATCGCATCGACGAGTCTAGTGAGTGCGCGGAGCTTGGTGGACCACGAGCCGCACTTTGAAGATGCGAGTGGAGTTCATCATCTCAACAAACGTAGTTTTCACACCCTCGGTTGCCTAGGCGACTACGACACGGCCGGTTTCTCCAGGCTCGACCGCGTCTGCGAGGATTGTTACAACATGTATAGGGACTCGCAGGTCCGAGCAACATGCAGGTATGTTATTCATTTTTCTCACTTTTCTGGGTTTTTTTTTTTTTTTTTAAATTTTGGGATTTTTTTTATTTTCTAGGTCAAATTGCTTCACGACAGAAACGTTTAAACAGTGCGCCGAAGCGCTACTGATCAACATCGAGGAGCAGAAGATCGATGATCTGATCAATCGGTTATACGGTCGGGACTGACGTATCGGTGGACGTTCGACATTGTTTCTTCTGGTTTCATTCGATGAGCTTTCTTTTTGTGTCATTACTTTGTGTTTACAAAAGGTTCTCATCCAATTCCAAAACGGAATCTCAAATTTGCGCATCAGTATACGTGTTTTTGTTGTCTCATTGTCGCAGCTAAGTTTATTCAAAGGCCATATTTAAGCCTTTAAAAAAAAAAAAAATTTTTTTAAATTACAAAAAAAAAACAAAAAAAAAAAAAAAGCGACGAGCAAAAATTCCAAATATTTTTGGAAGCATTTTTGTGCCATATTTCTTCTTATTAATATAATTAATATTTGTAAATGTTTTAAAAGTATAAATATTATATATACATACATACATATGAAAATATAAATATTATTTTTCTTTCCTCTTATTTATTTGCTGTATTTATAAAAATTATTAAAATGTGTCTTGTTTTTAATGCAGTTATTATTGGTGTCCTTCATATCACCTTGAATTCCTAACCGCCCTAATTGTGATTTGATGACAGGTAGACGGTCAAAATAAAATAAGAGTTGGGTGGAAAAAACTGACCGATACCACCCAAGGGGCAGCTAATCGCACTTTTTATCTTTTTGCCGAGTATTATTAAATTCATGACTTGCACTTTTCAACACAACATCACGAGAACATTAAGTCTTATTAACTGCAATTTGATCGTAATTTACAATTTAAAAAAAAAAAATTAAATTAAAATTATTTCATTCTCTGTGTCCCCATTTTTATTTATACAGCATAATTTATATAAACAATATCTTGTTATTCTAACAAACTCGTAATGGGGAAAACACTCGCAACAATAAAAGCACAAAAAGCCCACCAGGACTGTTGCGAAACAACAACAGCTTTAGTCTTCCAATTGAATTTTTATTTTTTTTTAAGGAATTTATCAAATCCTCTAAATAAATAAAAAAAAAAAATTCAAAACTTGTTTACCGAGGCATTCTACCCATAAATCCTTAATATTTAATCAATCTTGCTCAAAACAATCGTTTAATCCAGCATCGATACATTTTTCACCTGGGAAAAAGTGCAAATTCACCGACAAACAAGTTCCTCTCGAGTGGCCAGGCAGTCTGGGCTGTTCCAAGGCTCGCGGACCCCTCCTCGAGCAACTCGAGATCGTTGGTCATCATCATGAGTCATTCGACGATGGAATGTGGAGTCGGGAACACCGACCCAGCTTGTGTTCAAAGGATTGCGTGGGTTGTTTGTTTGGTGGAGGGTCAGACCAAGAGTTTTCTTAGGAATTTCAAAATTCCAAAGTTTGGTTTTTTAAAAAAAAAAAAAAAAGAGGCCGACAGCGAGGCGCCTTTTTCGTCACCTGATCGGCCCATCAGGTGAGAGGCCGTCAATAAAATGTCGAGATAATTATACGGGTCTCTTCGCTGCTCCTGTGATCAAAAGTTGGACTCGGGTGCAATGCTCAGGTGGATCTTTGTCCTGCCGCTGGATGACGCAATCACGCGTGTTGGCATTGGCAAACAAACTCGTACGATGTTCTAATTCATTCCGCGGAAGCAATTAAATTGTCGTTCCCGTTCGAGTGATGCAAAAATTGAAAATAATGGAAAAATTACTCAATTTGTCTTTTTTTTTTTTTTTTTTTTTATTTAAAAAAAATGTGGTTTCACCATTTTTTGAAATCCGGCGAATTGTTTTCGCTTTAGTTTTAATCCATAAAAGTGATTTTTATTGCATCAGTAAATTCTCGTTATATAATGAAAATTACTTCAAACAAGTGATTCAGCAACCTCTAAAACAGCCATAAAACGGGAAATAAAATTCCAAACAGGTTTAACAGACTTAGATTTAACCCTTGCCTTAAAAATTTACAATTTCCTGCATTAACTGACTTTGCGCAAAAACATTTCCTTGTTTCTCACAAATAAATGTTCGCCCACTGATCCAATCTTCACAATTCATCCTTCATTTTATTCAATTTCCACCCAAAAAAATTATCGTAGCATAATTTCGGTCCTTTAGAGTGTTTTACGTAAAAATTTACATTTAGTTTTCCCTCGTCATTAGCCGCCATTACAACTTGCCACGGCCGCCACGATGCGAGCGCCATTTCCGGCGTTAAAAAAAGTTTATTTTTTCCCCCGTCGAATATGGCATCTAATAACTGAACATAGGAATCATCCGTGTCATTTTCAGGCGCGCAGACATGATAATTAGAAACGTTTATGTGCGCGATTACTAAATCGAAATGTGAATTCCACAGCGGCCCGCAGACTGGTGAGAAATTGTTGCGAGTCAATTGTTTGTGGACGAAAATTGCTGGTTTCGGGCCGATTAATAGTATCATGTGTCAGATTTCATCTTCGCACTGCCGCTCGAGCGTAGACGACTTGAGGCGAATTCCAATCCAGCTAGTCTTTCTGTCTAACGCTTTTCCAGATTTTAAATAGAATTTCGTTGTCCGCCATTTCGGATGCGACGATCGAAGCACGGCAGCGCCAAACGTCGGCGTGAGCGAATTGTGCAACGGGTACGGCTGGTATTGCGCGAGATAAACGTCGGATGTGGAAATTGGTTGAATGCGAGACAAATGGGTGCGCAAATCCTCGTTGTAAGCCACAAGATGGAGGAGTAATTGTGTCAGATGAGTCTGCAAGATGTCCACCATGACTCCGCACGAATCGTAAAAATTGACGCGATCTGGCAAAAGTGATGAGTCAATCAATCGACCATTAATACAACAAATAAACAGCAGAAAATCAATTTATTGTGTATTATCCTCGGAGCTGACAATCCCATCTCCGGGTCACGTTCCCAAAGTCCTTTAGGCCTAAACTTGACTTGGTCTACGTGTTGTTTGTCACGCAGTGCAATAAAATAAAATAAATAAGAATTTCAGTTTTTTCTTCTTTCTCTTTTTTTTCCTTTTTACTTTTAATCCCTGCTGGGATTTATTAGGAAATAATAACTATTTTTTTTTTTTCGGGTGGATTTTAAATTCAGTCGATGACCTATTTGATAATTACCGTACCTGACCACGGTAATCGGGTCATGGCATTTTTTCTCGCTTTTTTGATCGGGTAAAGGGGGAGGATGAAAATTGTGCGAACACACACGTGAAATGTGAAGAAAAATATCAGAATTGACTTGAAAAGAGAAAGAATTCAGCTTCAAACTTTGCGCTACAGCTCATTAAATAATCTCGCTACAGTCTGCCATTAATGCCGAAATTTGCCGCTACGGTGGCGCTCTTGTTTTAAACTGACTATTTTCGCGTGTTTATTCTTTTCATTAGATAAATTGTCGGTTATAAAGCTTAAAATAGTGAAGTAATTGCTATTTCCAAACTATTTTACGATGTATTTTCATTAATCTATCCCACACAGAGATACGCGCCAGGTATTTTTGCGTTAGTGGCTATGGCGCTCCCCCATTGCAGACTTGATTTCCTCTAATTTCCCTTAGAAATTTAGAAAATAAATAAATAAATAATTTTTATTTTGTGATTGATTCGATTTGAATCATTTCAGTGGTGTTTATGATGTGAAAATTCTGTAAACTAGCTCCGCAAGTCGTAAACTAGCGACTAGGTTGGCAAAATTTAAGGTTAAGCTTAGTTAAACTATGAGTACTGTGCTGGAGGGATCCCGGATCCACCAAGCGTGAAGATTGGGAGTTATGATTGATAGATCAACACGAGAAGTTTTATTTCATTCGTTAGTGAAGTGCAGCAAAGCTCTAGGGGCACAGGATAAGCAATGCCAATGCCAATTGCCGTTATGATTCGTTTGTTTTCAATTTCCTTTCACCCGACCACAGGAAATCTGATCTTTCATAAAAAAAACCTCAACGGGAAACATCCAATCATCTTTTAAAATTTAAAAAATGGTTGTATGTTTAACCAATAGTAAGTTAGCACCCATTACCATGGTAACCCGATACGGGAAAATGGCGACTAAACATCCGCCGTGAATAATGGCCGCCCGCGCTGTCTCATTTGTTTCATGGTTGAGTAAGAGGTTTTTCAACTTTGACAATACTTTAAAATAAGAAATGATTTACACCTACCATCGATGTCTTCAGTTTCATACAGCACAAATGATATATCTTCAATGTAATTCGAAGACCAATCGAAATTTAACCACTTTTTGTTGAAATCACTAGAAATTAATAAAATAAAAAATTTCATTAATTTTTAAATTTTTTTTTTAATTTTTGAAAACATTTACTAAAAAGTTGGCCAATGTCTAACGGTTTTTTTCCACAAATAATGATCCACGATGTATATACGCAAACCGGCCATTTCGTTTAATTGTTCTTGGAGTTGTTGAGCAGTTCCGGAACTTATTCCAAACGGTTTTTCAAGCGCAATTTTCAACGTTACACTATTACTAGTTTGGCAATAATTGTAGATGTTTTTTACAACATTGGGATAATCTATGGGTGGAATTGCAACGTAAAATATTCTTTGGTAGTGGTGAATTAGTGTTTCCTGTTGCAATTCAGAGCAGAATTTATTGTAATCATCAGCAGTTGCAAGTTGCACGTAGTGAATTGAATCGTTTGATGTTGTATCGATTTCTTGAAGAATTGATCGCAGTTTTGTTTGACCAACCACTTGTTTGCTTCTGCCACCGCTGAATAATCGAAATTTCTCGCTTTTTGTAGGCAGCAAGTGGAGAACACTTGGCCAAACATGTTTTTTAGCCAAATCACCCGTTCCGCCTATAAAAATAAAGTCAATGTCAATCAATTGCGTATTTGAAGACACAAATGCAAAAACGCAAATTGTGGCGACCATTTGCAGCAAATTCATTTTTGCAGCTTCTATAAAAAGAAATAAAAATTAGTTATCGTTAAGTTTCCATTTTTTTTTCCTTTTCGTCGTTTTACCTTTGATAATGGACAATTTACACGTATCAGGTTTTAGAGATGTCGCGCAAAGTTGATGTCTTCTCGTATACAAAATTTCGTTTATTAATTCACGAGTTAATATTTGGTTGTCAAGTGTTGTTTTAAACGTTAAAATTGTTTTAAAATATTGATATATTAGATACTAACTTTGGATACCACATACGCCATCTCAAACGACAGTTAAAGCGCTCTTCTTCAAAGCGATAATTTTGCAGTTGCGCCATCTAATGCAAAAATTTAACACTTGCGGTGTTACTCAATTTGAGCAAAAAAATAATGACTTTTATTCGCAATTTTCTATGATAAAACAACAAAAGCTAAATGTCACGTGATTTTCTCATTTCAATAAGTATATAATAATAATAATAATAATAATAATAATAATAATAAACGTAGAACGAACTTAATGGAATATTAAAAACTATTTTTTGAGCTTTTCAATATAAATTTTTGCACTATTATACAATAAAAATTCCTCTCCTTTTCCACATAAAAAAAAATTAAAAATAACAGTTAATTACTTAGCCAAATAAAATTACACAGTCACACTTCATACAAACGGAATTGCGCTGTTGTTGGCACTTTGTGAGTAAACTATTTTCTTTTTTTTAAAAAAAAAAAACAAACACATTATTAACATTGATTAAGCTTTGACGAACAGGCATCATCAGTAGTTGGCAGTTTATTTTCAACTTCTTCGTCGTCTTCCTCTTCTAAGGCCGAACAACTGAAACAAATTACAAATTATAAATATTCTAAAATTTAAATTTTTAACGTAAACAAACTGAATTTTCAAAGCAAAAAAATTGAATCTTTAAAGCAAAAAATTAAATTATGGTAACAACTTGAATTAGCTTTGCAAAAATGAAATTTTCTGTGCAAAACTACAAAAGCTGTTTTTGTTTTTCCTTCCGTCACTCGCTTGCCATTTTGGTGGTGGTTTATCAGCGCGATTTTGTGCTTGTTATGATGAGGGCATTTTTATTTGCTTATTTTTTTTATAGTAATGCAAGTTATATTGGTGTAATTATATTTAAGATTTGCTGTTTCATGTTGGCGGTCGGAGCAGGTTTCTAACCTTGACCGCAAATTTAAAAAAAAAAAAAAAATGGAAGAATAAATAGTAATAATAGTAATAATAATAGTAATAATAGTAATAGTAATAGTAATAATAATAATAACTGAAATTTTCTGTGCAAAATTGAAATTTTCTGTGCAAAAATGAAATTTTCTGTGCAAAAATGAAATTTTCTGTGCAAAAATGAAATTTTCTGTGCAA
>JAQFXT010000947.1:0-22976 GCA_034683725.1 Strigamia crassipes | reverse complement strand
AAATGTGCATGGGGCGCGTCAGTTAAGCGCCCCTGATTTTAGCGCTCCTTAATTTTGGCGCCCCTTAATTTTGGCGCCCCTTTCGCCCCCCTCCCCCTTTACACGGCACTGCACAAGCCGATTTCGACAGTACACAGTAGATAGCTGAAATTACAATGAACTGTAATTGCAGCAGAAGACTCAATGTTCTCACAACAAATATCACCAATCTCACGTCTGTGTTTGCAGAGCAAGAAAGCGGTGAAGCTGTATGTTGGGAGGTTGAGTCAAGAGTGAGCTCAAATTATTTGAGCTCACTTCAATTCAACTTGGGACGTATGCGCACAATGCGCAATTGTGTTTCCGGGGCTCGGTGCAAACCTAACAACTGCAGAGAGTTCGTTAAGTCTGCACACGGCAACGGCTCAAGATGCTCGCAGGCTGTAACGTCTGCGAACATCTGGAAGAGGGAGGGGCTGGCGTGTGCCACCTCTTCGAGTCTAGGCACTTTGCTCACAAGTGAGCAATATAATATTTATTCTAATAAATATTATTCTATACTAAATAGAGGAGAAATGCAGTGAATCCTCAAAATGAGTGTGTGGTCACCACATATTTATTCATCGATTATTGTTTAGGAGATTTAGGTTTGTTCAGAAACTCAGCTGAGATGAACCTTAACGACTGCAATGGTCTAATAAAAACAGCTAGATTAGTTGGTGTAGGTTAAGTATGCGGTGACCCGGGTCCTTTATTTAACTGTTTCAACAGATTTTTGAATTTTTCGTTTGTTTTTCTGCAATTTGACTGGAACACTTTAAAACAAACACCCTCACCATATATCAAAATACCCATATTAATGCTTCAGATTAACAATACATGGTGATACTTCCGGTTGAGCCTCGAATCTATTATGGCATCACATAATAGCAAAAGTTTACTATAAGAAATTACAGTATAGAATTTTTTCAGTTCTGTAGCTGAAAAATAGATTCATGTTTATCATAAAAAAGATTGTTAATTTAAATAAATCAGGTAATCATCAACTTTTACCCTCTATGACATATAGCTACACCCTACCCTCACTGAATATTACCGAGACCCATAGTGCCTCTAGCAACTCTCTCTCCATCTATTAAGTGACATAGGAAGACACCCCCTCTCCAACAGTTAAGAGACTAGCACACCCCCTCCCCCGTGACCTAGAGAAACGTTCCCTCTTCCCCATCACTTAAGTGACGTACCCCCCTTCCCCTTTTGAATATTAATGTGCCCCAGAGTGTCTCCTCCAAACAGTTAAGAGGCGAGCACACCCCTCCTGAAAAATTTAGGTCGCCCGGAGTGACCCCTCCCTACTAATGTGGCTTGTAATGCCAGCCAGGCTGCGCGTGCGGGTGGAATCATAGGCAAAAATAATATACTGGTATTGTGGTTCGATGAACAGGCCGAGGAAGGCTTTTGCCTGAGAGGCCCTGTCCTCATACCGCTGTACCTAATCCACAGTCTAACCATCATCCTTGATGGGGCCTTTCTCAATAAACTGCTGAACCTATTTTTTAAGCAGTAAGAATAGCATATTATGCGACCACGAATCATTGTTGTTTGAGTTCAACTTATTATCGAATAATGAACGGATGAAATTTTTTTGGCCATTTTGATGCTGAAGAGCGGAATTGCATAAACAATAATTGGTTGCTACATTACAAAAAAAATTGGAACTGTCGTTCAAAGCGGGAACAAACAATAGGGGCGATTAACTCCTATTGAGTTGCGACTAAACACTAAGCCGGCCTGGGATTGTCTGGAATACTTAGTTGCGGCAAAAGTGCTTCGGTTTAGTTGAACACAATGTTTGGTCCAATAAGCGAACTCTTCCGATTGCTGTCGTGGTCGGGAATATGGCCTAGTAATTTCTTGATTGATAGGGCAAATACCCTTGTGAGCCATTCCAGCTTACGATCGAATGCTGCTTTTCTCAGATCTAGAGGATAGCAGCTCTGGAAAAACTGATAATAGCGGCAGAAGGCAGGGCTTCGATAACTGCCAGACCAGTAGAGTTCGGTAACTCAAGCAAAACTTTCATTAACTTCTTGCACGTAGTTTTCTGGATAAAGAGTGAGTTTGAAAAGCTCTTCATCCAGTTGCATTGGGCGATTGTGTTTCCAGAGGCATTGTAAAAAGACTGGGGAGGAATGTTATATATCGCTAATAGTCAAAAGGGGGCGAATCTTTATTATGTAAAATTGGTAGTATTATCATGGAAACAAATAAACTGTTGTTGTGACTGAAAAAATGAAGCCTAGGAACGTGTATTAAATAGCTGCGGTTGATCTTTATTTCAGACTGTAGAGAAACAGACGGACAACGGAAAATAGAAGAAAAGAGCGGGAAATCTGGATTAGATCAAAGTTTCCAATCGGTATTTTTCCCTTGTAAGGAATAAAGTGGAATACGCGTCGCGAGGACTCAAGCCCGCGACCTGTCGCAATACTTCTTAGAAGTATGCGAGCAGTCCTATGGAATACTCGGCAAAGGAGATTCGTCGAGATCCGTCACCGTACTACTCGCACGTCGTCGGCTGAAACCTCGATGAACCGTAAAACGGTCTTCTGTGGATACGACGGGCGTAGGCTGGCATCGGGAGTTGTGGTGATTCACACTGATCAGTACAGATTGGTTCTTCTAGGTTGGTCTGTGAAAACCCAATGGAAAAAACAATGTTCTGTTTGTGTGTTTTCAGCCAAAAAGAGAAAAAGTGCTTTCAATACAAAATCGAAGCAAGAACTGATTTATTTCAATACAATAGGTAAAAATGTAAACTCGTTTGTTATAAAATAGCTAGCTATATGAGTAATAGCTTCACATGACACATATCAGATGAACAAAGACAAAACAACATGAGCACTTGCAATACAAAATCAACTAAAACATCCTTGGGTATATTGGTTGATATTTACGGTTTTGGTTTTGGTTTTGAAGTTTTGATTAGGTTAGGTTAGGTTAGGTCTGCATTTGAAATAATATACATATTAATAACAATTTTATAAAATCAAGAAAACATGTAAAAATTAAGAATTTTACATCCTCCCCTCCTTAAAACTAATAAACCGTTTATAAACAAACAGGTTAAACTTATAACATTTTATTATATGTACATGAAGGAAAAAAGAAAAATAAAACAAAGCACAGAATATATATATATCTTTACAATTACAACAAAAGTTTATTCATTATTTGTTTTCTTTGGGTGTCGACTTTTCCAGTTCCGCTTCTCTTTGCATAATGCCCTCCTCTTTCCTAACCTAGTAAAATAAACACTGATTTAATGCCAGCAGTCCTTCCCTTTCTGGAGACAGCGGGGTGGTGGGGTGATGCCTGGATCTTACGTTCTGCCGTGATTGTAGCAAACATTATCTCATCATCAAGCCTGATGAGGATGTATGAGTCTTCGTCCTTTTCCTGCACGGGCTCTATGAGTTGGTCATTCTGCACTGTAACTATTATTTGTCTTTCGGCTGTGATGGTCACCAATCTCTTCACTCCTCCGGTTGCCATCTGGAGGTATTCTATTTTGTTTTCACTTTTGCGTCCTTTTATACTTCATTCGGATATGATTCATTGTAACTCCATCTTCCCGTGTGTATTTACTTTCCATGTCTGTGATTAATGTTCGGATGACTGAAGTGTTTGATTTTAATTTTAATTGTGTTAAAAGCATTAATTCTGGATTAAATAAGCTGAGACATAGCTGGAATAGAGAAGTTTTGTTAATTGAAATTTAATGGAACCGTTCCTTGGAAAAATGATAATAGCTGAAATTCCGGGTTTGTTCCAGGGGTACCCGGTGTCCTCTTATCTTGGCTTCTCTCTTCAACTCGTCAATTTCCACAAGGTGCCTGTTGATAAAATCGTTTCCTAGTACAACATTTGGGGAATCCCCCTCTTCGAACACGCAACAGTCCAGGAACTCCTCTTCGATTTCCAGCCAGCAGTCTCTTTCCCTTTGAAGGCAGCGGGGTGGTGCCTGGCTTTTCCTTTCGGATGTTCTGATTATGGCAAACATTATTTCGCCATTAAGTTGGACGAGGATATGCGAATCTTCCTCTTTTTCTACTGCTGGCTCTATCAACTGGTTGTTCTGGATCGTGACCACTACTTGTCCTCCAGCTGTGAGGGTTACAATCTTTTTGCTCTTCTGGTTGCCATCTGGAGATGTTCTAATTTGTTTTCATTTTTGCGTTCTTTTATACTATTTTCCAAACTCTTCCAATTTCACTGTCATCCAAATCTTGTCCTAATTTTCACTTTCATCTGTATTTAGTTTCACACACTCATTTATCACAAGGTTTTAAATTTTCTAAAAAGTTTTATATTAAAATTTTCCAAAACAATTCTGTTCATTATTTTCCATTTAATACTTTGTTTAAAGGTCAAGTGCACTGAGTGGGTTTTTATCAAATTCTCAAAGGAAACATTGTAAAAACTTTAAGCTCGTTGATAAAAAGTTAAATTGTTGTATTTATCACACTAAAATAACAATTACAATACCTAACAATAACAGTACAAAGCATCATGGGAGTATGACGTAGCCAGTTCACAAGTGTAGCTGATCCTTGACCCAGTTCCAGGTTTGAGCAGGATCTGGAATGACTCATAGAAACTAACAAAGGAAATTTTGAAAAGGGGAGAAAATTAGAACTGATGATGTCAAGCAGGAAAGCTGAGACCATGATGCATTGCACTGCCAACTACAAACATTGGATTAATAATTACACTATTATAAATACAACAATTTAATTTTTTTATCAACTAATTGAGGTTTTTATATCATTTCTTTTAAGAAATAATTAAAACCCAATTCAGTGCACTTGACCTTTCAATAAAGCATGCTAACAATTTTTCAGAGAAAAGCAAAGCAAGGCAAAACAAATCATATACATATAAAAGTTCTAGGCCTCTATTATTCTCGTTGGAGTCTTTCTTTGACCCACTCCCTCTTCAATTGAAACATTTGAACTAGTGTGACTCCTTTCATAGCTAATCTCTCTTTCTTCCTCTAATCCTGTACTAATTAAATCTATACTAGTACTTTTTCCTTTATTTCCTTTATGTCTATTTCTATTATTCCTATTTCTGTTTCTTAGACTAGGATATCTTTTATTCCATTTTCCCTGTATAATTCTATAAATTATAAAAATAATAATAAGCAAAGTTAAAATAATATTAACAATAGACAGAATGTGATAGCTAGACTTTCCATGCATGATATAATCCGACTCATCTTCTTTCAGTTTACTCAACTCCATTCGGATATGATTCATTGTAACCCCATCTCCTCGTGTATAATTACTTCCCATGTCTGTGATTAATGTTCGAATGGCTGAAGTGTTTGATTTTAATTTTAATTGTGTTAAAAGCATTAACTCTAGATCAAATAAACTATGGGACATAGCTGGAATAGAGAAATTTTGTTTATTAGAACTTAGTGAAACAGTTCCCTGGAAAAATGATGAAAGCTGAAATTCCTCTCCAACAAGTGTACAAGAAGGTTTTAAAGTAAAAATACCCACCCCCATAATAAGTATTTTTGAAGTTTTTATTGTTCCATACCCTCTCTCTTCTAGGCAACCCACTATAACTTTCTGTTCTTGTGCTATATTATATATCCATAAACTTTCACTATTTAATTTATAAAATGTTGGCCAATGTCCTAAAATAACTTTTCTTTCGCAACTCTCTTCAAAATTATATTAATATTTCTTAAAAATAATGTGTATTCACAATTTTTATATGGATATCTATAAATGGACCCGTCTGGTGTACAAATTTGAAATCGATACTTCTGACATTTTGCTACAGCATATTCATCTAATAACATATAAGCTTGGTTATCAGCAGAGACAGCTATAAATTTATAAAGAGTCGAATAATAAACAGAAAACTCGGTCTTATTATCATTAAGCTTGCATTTGGTTCGGTTTGGTTTGTTTTTCTCTTAAACCGAACCGATATTTTTTTAAATCGAACTGATATTCGGTTTGAAAATATTGAAACCGAAACCAAACCATTCCAAATTTTTTTTTTTTTTTTTTTTTTTTTTTTTTTTTTTTAAAAAAGAATATTTTTTGCACTTTTTTGAGCAGAAACAAACTATGTTTGCACGGTTTTGACCAAAATCGAACAATTTGTGCATGTATTTGACAAAAACAAAAAAAAATTTGCACCTTCATACTTTGCAGTTTGCTTTCGGTTTGGACTAAACCAAACCGAATTTTTTTTTGGCAAACTGAAACCGAACCGAACCGACAATCAAACCGAAATTTCCTCAACCACATGCTAGCTTAATTACCATATTCTATATATTCTATATAATTCAAAATGACGTAGAATGAAGCGGAATTTTGACACCTAAGTGCAGTCTATTAACACTAGCAATAGCATAGACTGATACATTCTCATAATATTGATATAAATTATCCTCTGTTGATGATACTACCAAATCTAAATTTCTTGGTAATCGCTTTTTAATTTCATTTAATATTTTTAGAAAGATTTTTGGTGACACCGAAGGCCATATTTTAACAATACATTACAACAACAAAGATTTTTTATTTCCAGATATTAGTTACATAACACCGCTCCTCGCGTATAAAATAGTGCTCGGTTTACATCTACATTGCGGCGATCCGGGTTTTTACTTGAATAAATTAAGTAATATCACCGTTGAAATGCTGGACTCAGTCTTATATTCAAGCGGCCAGTGTTTGTCTAGGGTTAAAAGAGGTGTATTTGAAATAATCTGACAAATTATTTCAAAGTATAAAAAAGCACAAAACAGTTTAATTAAATATTAATTAATTTAATACAAAACATATTATCACAGATAATTTGACTAATAATTTTAATGGAATAAAACATAACTAATAATTTAAAAACTAATGGAATGAAATGGAATGGATAACAACAGAGCTGGCTAACAGCTTGAACTAACACTAATAACTAACAAAGGAAATGGTTGGAAACGTCTCGCTATCGCGCCTCATCTGCACTCACGGTTGATCCTCTCGTTGGTCGTTGGTGCAGTGCGAGTTCCCGAGAGCAACGGCTCGATCAGGGAATTTCACCTGTAAAATATTAGCAAAAGAGAGCTGTGATAATTTATAGTTATCAAAGCTGAAAGCTGGACTCGCAACCAATGGTTATGAGTACAGCAAGTGGTCTTGAAATCACTCTAAAACAAATCACCAATCTCAGTCCTAAGTTTCTTAGGAGCAAGAAGCGGTGAAGCAGTTCAGAGTGTGGTTGAGTAAAGAGTGAGCCAAAACGATTTGGCTCACCCTGAAAATCTGCACCAAAAGCTGCGCACAAGGCTCAGTTTGGTGCATCTGGGGATGCTTGCAGCATAACAGTTTGCAAACAAACCGTTGTGCTGCACAAATCTAATCTAGGCGTTGAGCTCCTCCCAGGGGATTCAACCCCAAGGAAGTGGGGTTGACTTTACCCGAACAAGGAAGTGGGAGGAGTCGAAAAAGGGGAGACGGTGGGCTGTATCAGCCAGACACCACTTCAAGCATTTTATTCAATTAAATAAATAAAATGCTGAAATAATATTTTATATTTTTTGGTGAACTCTCAAAGAAATTTGAGGTCACCACAACATCTGAAAATAGATTTCAAGTTTCCAATGACATTTGTTGTTATTATTGCGGACAAAGGGTCGTATGATTAGATGGTGTCCTCAGAAAAACACATTAAATCAAAATCAGTCAGAAAACGTAAATGGGCCCCCTGCCTAATAAGGACCTGGGGGGCAGACCAAATTCGAATAAAATATCAAGAAGGGGAAGTTTGTTCTATTATTTGGTATGGTCTCTTCCATTTATAAGTAAGTTTCCTTGCTAATCCTGGCTTTACTGCAGGATTACTCAAACATACCCAGTCATCTACTTTAAAAGCTACTTCAGAGTTAGCGAACTGGCCCAGTTCACTAACCTATTCAACGTCGGCAAGTCTGGAATAGATTTATCTGAATTTGATCAGATATATCTGGTGAATCCTTGGTCTTCAACGATATCACTGTCGGAACTTACAGATGGATGCGAAGCCACGATGGGGTATGAATTGGTTGAAAACATGGAAAAGACTGAACTTGAATTGAATTGAAGAGTACCTAAAATGGGTAAACGCATGTGCATTTGTGAGCAATTGTGTAGCAACGGTACATTGCTAACAGTAGCAAACAGTAGCAAAAAACTACTTGCAACCAGGCACGCGACAGTTGGTTGCCATAGAATCCCAGGGGAGAAACAGGTGTTCAAAAACTCTCTCAATTGTGCCTGCAGGATTGCAGACACATGCCAGCACTTAGTAATAAGTGACAAAATAATATTCTTTAGAGAATAAAAACACAATATTTATTGAAACAGAAATATTTACAGATTGTTTGGGAACTCATCTTGAGTCCCAAATCAAAACTTGGGGATGAAATGAGGTGCCCATTTAGGTCACCACAAGTAAGGTGACTCCTAATTAATATTGGTGCATACTTTACAAAAGCATGGAATAAGGAATGTCAGCATCTCTAACTGTAGGAGAGACATGACTCGCGATGGATCGTTGTATATGTCTACTGAGATTTGCTTCACTATTCCTAAATAAAAAATTATATACATTTGAGTTCTAACATAACATGATAGCTAATCTATAAAGAACAGCCTTACAAGAACCAAAATAGTAAGTTTGATTTTATCCAACAAGATCATGATGGCTGATCAATTTGAAACTGGTTACCCGAATAAAAGCAACAACAACAATACTTAACTTAACCAAACCCCATCGTAGGCCTGTTCCTATTTACTAGATCCTCCTCTAGTGAAACAGTTGCATCCATATCATCTTGATTGCTTGCAACTAGTTTAACTGCTTCGTTGCTTTTAACAACTGCATCATTTTTGCTGCTCATAAAATCTTTGATAAAAAATGATATTGTAAATTTAATATCTATATAATGATTTTCTAACGAAATGGAAATTTTACTAGTTTTGCTAGTTTTCCTCTTTGGTAACGTAGGATTCTGTACAAACTTAAGTAACTATAGTAACTCCACGTCAAAAGCTACGCTGACCTTGTCCGGGTACAGTTGCTGCTGTTTGTTTAATTTGGCTTATAAATGTGATGGTTGAAACGATACACCTGGCCCTGTACTTCACTTAACAGAAACATGTTGATTGGTAGCTAAGTATTTATTCATTAGTGTAAAGGAAATTTGCACTCAAGACTTTTTCTCTCCATTCTACCTATTCTTGATACCACTAATCGTGTGAAAAGTTCAGGAAAATTAATATCTATTTCTCTATTTTTACGTCATCCTGAAACTTTTGCTTCTCTGACTGCTCTTAATTGGATTGCTTGTTTTTCTGGTCGCCAACCAAATATACTGAAAATGATATTTTAGCAGAAGGGTTACTTTGATCACTTTTTAAATTTCAAAAGCTTGTATCTCAATAAAATGATAAGATATTGCAATGGATTATACTTAATGTCAGTCTTGATGTCGACTTTTACTACTACAAATACAAACAATTTTAGTTTGATTACCATCTTGTAATTAGCATTTCCATATGGAAGCCACACTGCTAATTCTTAAACGTTCAAGTATTTTTGTTATATTTATTGAGATATGACTTGGAAGCTGAAGCAATTGTAACTGTAATTTTGAATTTTAAAATTAATGTGATTTTTTACATTACAGGGCTGTTCTTATCAACTAAATCCTTCTCTAATGAAACATTTGTGCTACGTCATCTACTTGATTGGTTTGCATTATTTTATCCGCATTTTTCTTGCTGCTTATAAAATCTTGAATTGTTACTGTTTGATTGTTTTTTAGCATATTAAAAATTAAGACAAATTTTGGTTCTTATCTCAACGGATAGCTAAATTTATTTGATATGGTTTGGTATGGGCCAGTCTAATCTTCTGACACAGTATCGGAACTTGTTCACATTTGGATTAACCTCGAACACGGCAGTTTACAACCTTAACTTAAAATTCCTCTATGAATATCATTTCTAAAAAAACATTATAGAAATAAATTTTAGTTCTAACAAAACATGATGCCTACAAAAACCAAAATAGTAAGTTTGATTTTATCCTACAAGGCTATGATGACTAATCAATTTGAAACTGGTTACACAAATAAAAGCAAAAAAAAAACTAAACTTAACTTAACTTAACCGTCATAGGCTCGTTTGCATTTACTGCATCCTACTCTTGTGGAACAGTTGCACCTACATCATCTTAATTGCTTGCAACTAGTTAACCGCTTCATTGCTCTTAAC
This sequence comes from Strigamia crassipes, assembly GCA_034683725.1. Classification (NCBI taxonomy): domain Eukaryota; kingdom Metazoa; phylum Arthropoda; class Chilopoda; order Geophilomorpha; family Linotaeniidae; genus Strigamia; species Strigamia crassipes. The sequence goes on along the minus strand of JAQFXT010000947.1, from coordinate 12,657 downwards.
ATCTGCATTATCTTTGCTGCTCATAAAGTCTTTGATTGTCACTGTTGGACCACGTTTCAATGTACTAAAAAATGTTGACATTTTTGTTTTTATTCCAACAGATTGCTAAATTTGCTTGATATTTTAAGACGCAAGGTTTGTTGTAGGCCAGTTTCAACTTCTCACACATGGCATTTTTGTGTTTAATCCAATTCTCGAAACTAATTTACATTTGGATTTTCTTTACACATGGCAGTGGCGAACTGTAACACAAAGTCAAAATTCGTCTCAACTAGGTACCATTGCAAAGTATGCATCAGTTATGTAACTAGGTATACTCAAATATTTTTTACGTTGGGTTTTTTTACAACAGTCATCAAATTTCTGTTTGGAAAATACATATTGCGGCGTTCTGGGTTATTGATAACTAAATATGAACAATATTCAACTATCAGCGCCGTTGAGATGCCAATCGGACTTATACTCTACGGCCGTTAGTGTCTAGGGGTAAATGAATAATAACAGAAACGAATAGTTTCAAAAGATAAAAAGAAACAAATGTATTTATTCGGAAAATACAATTTATACTTACAAAATAAAACTAACAAGTAATGCGAAAACAGAGCACCGGGCACGAAATAAGACAATGGAAATAAAGGTGGGAAGTTCTGGCACGAGCGGTGTGACGTCGTTGAGAGCTGTCGGATTTTCTGGAAAATGGCAGAAGGTTCCGGCGCATCTGCGATATGATGAGTCCATCGGTCTTCTTGAAAGGTCTGTGATGATGTGTTAGTTGAGACAGAGTAAACTCAATGTCTCGACTACACAAGAACGCAGAAGGGGCTTGTGGTGTTTATGAACACTACAAGCAGTCACACGGTGAATCGCGTAGAAAGCGCTGAAATTACACTTGATGTAATTGCAGCAATGAAATCCAAATCTGATCAACAAATATCACAAATCTCAGTCTACAAGTTTCGGTAGAGCAAGAAGCGGTGAAGTACTGTTGAGTATCAGATCAGGTGCATAACATTTATTACAGGCGAGGTCCTGTCTCGCATTGTTGAATGGTCAACTTTGGTTCCTCTTTTTCGTGTTGTCTGCTCGAGCCCAAAATCGTCCAACCGAACAGTGTTTTGAGTCCGACAATGCTCTGTCCTAGGCGTTCGATCTGGCCAGTTGCGATCTGCCAGAAATAATCGATGCCAACTAAAACTGAGACCTCACCCTCTTTCAAGTCCTCGTTTTGCAGGTCTAATCGAATTCCTCGATTTTTCATCAGGTCCTGCAATTTGGAGCTGGTTGGCTTCACCACGGACCCGGTGATCCATGGCACCACGATCGCGTGGATTTCAATGGAGTCCTCCCCTCCGTTTCGGCCTCTCAGGGTGACTTGGACTTGTTTCCTCGTCTCGGTCTTGGCGGTTGTCTCGCCAAAGGGCACCAAGTTCAACTGCTTACGTTTAATTTCTCGTGCGTTGAGTTCCGTGGCCAACTTCTTGGTGATAAACGTCCTATGGCTGCCACTATCAAAGAAACATTGGACAGTTTTTCTCTTAACTCGAAACTCCACGTCGCCCATCATGACTTGGAAGTACAAGTCGGAATTGTGTTCGACCATGGCAGTCACTCGAGCCTCTTCATCGTCGTCGTCTTCGTGGAGCAGCGAATGATGGCGACGTTTGCATTTCAAGCAAAATATTTTGCTCTGACAATCAGGGACCCTGTGCTTCTTTTCCAGGCACAGGAAACAACGTCCAGCACGCCGCGTCGCTTGTGCGGTGGTAATGGACACGTAGTCGACACGTGTTCCGAGACCTCACAAAAAATGCAATCGAGAGCACTCACGGACATTGCGGACACCGAGGGCACGCTAGACTTCTTTTTGGACCAATCTCGATCCTTGTTGAACATCTTGACCATCACTTTGTCATCGGTTGCTGCGTCCTTCTGCAAATAGTTGTTGGCGTCCGCTGTCCGCTCCCGTAAACCTATTTGTTTGTTCAAATAAACGAGAAAATTTTTAATGTCATTCTCGTCCTCGTCTTTGTTTTGCGTAAAACCGTTCGCCATCATGCCTGGAATCGCGGCCATCAGTTTGGGGCTCAGCAAGGCCCCGAAAGTGGACACTTGCACGTCCAAATTCTTGAGACAGCGTACGTGCAGCTCGAAATCGTCATGCAATTTGCGCAAACCTATCAAATCTGTATATTTTTTGACCGGCTGGACTCGTTCGAGAGCCCGCAAATGTGCATTGATGATCACATGTTTCTTGCCAAATCTGTTAATCAGTAAAGTTTTGGCAGTTTCGTAATTAGCATCTGAAGGGGTCAATCCAGCTATCATGCTGGCTGCAGGTCCCTCCAAAAGCGTCTTCAAATAGACCAATTTGGCCTTCGGTTTGACCATGCTATTCCCAGCAACACCAATTTCAAATCCCGACCAAAATTCGAACCATTTGGTTGGGTCATTGCTAAATTTGGCCATATGCAGCATGGGCAGTTTTACGGTCCCGCCTTCGTCATCAGGCGGATTAATCATTGGTGCGGACAGATTTGCTTGCATCTGCGCCGCAATCTGAGCCTTTTATTATTACCGGTCCCGCGAAATCGACTCCGGTGATCTCGAATGGTTGGCACTTCGATGTTCTGTCGGCTGGAAGTGCGCCTGGCACCTCTCGCATCAGTTGTCCCTGAATTTTCTTGCAGACAATGCATCGATTCAGTATCGATTTTAAGGTCTTTCTTCGGATGGTGTCCAGTAGAGTTCACGAAATTTAGACAATGTGGCTGTCAATCCGCAATGAAGGATCTGAAATGGGAAAATTGTAAAATTAGTTTTGTAAGTTCTTGTTTAGGAGGTAAAATCAAAGGCTGGACAGCTGTGGGTAAATCCCACGATCAATCAGCATTAAATTAAATTTTGAATTCTAAAATTCTATCATTACAATCTATTTTCCATTGAATTAAAATTGGAGTTAAATATGAAACGTGAATCTTTTCTGATAAAATTTTACTAAAATCTTCATTTTCATCAATTTTACTACAAAGTTCGAAAAAATCATCGCTTTTTGGACATCTGAAGTGATTTTCTTTTATTATAACACTAAAATATTTAGGTATAATTGAATAACGCAGTCGAGTCCGCAGTTCAATCAACCCCACCATCTCGTTCAAAAGTGGATCCAATTTTTGCAATTTTGAGTCTCCGGGAATCTGTCTGCCATTTCTCAGTTTGTTCATCTCTCGGCCATAGATTTCTGTCTGTGCGACCCGAATTAAACCAAATCTTGCTTGTCTCAGCTCGGCTGCAGTGATCCACTCTAATCAACAAATCTACTTCTCTCGAGTGTAATGCAACCTGCTTGCAGGCCACCTCAATTTCTCGTCATTGTAATTCTGACCTGAGTTGCTCATTTCGCTGCTCCCCAGGTGTGGATGCTGCTCCCCAGGTGTGGATGTAACGTGAACAGTTTCAATGGCCTCGATTTTAATGGCTGGTGTCTTTGATTTTGCAGGGCTGAGAATTAACTCGACCCTGTTGTGGACTTCTGTTCTGGGCTCTTGTCCAAACACGACTAAATTCATCTTTTCTGTTCCTAAAATTTTTAAATTCAGTTTTTTCACCAAATCAGATCGTATGAAGGTGCGTTGAGCTCCCTCGTCGATGTAGCACACTCTGCGGCGTTCCGGGTAGTTAATAAATAAATCAACAATTAATTTATCTATTAACGCCGTTGAGATGCCTTTAGCGGACTTAAACTCTTGGCCAGTTAAAGTGTCTAGGGGTAATGGTTTGAATAAAAGAAGTGAAACAGTTGTTTCGGTGAAAACAGAACAATATATTTTATTCAACTCGAATAAAATATAAAAACAACAATAAAATACAATATGGCGCTAAGCGCGAAAATACAAACAATAGGAATGACGTGGCGGGAATTCCGGCAGTGACGACGGCTGTCGTCTAGAGGTCCGTTGGTTCCTGTTGTAGAAGGTTCCGGCACGCTGACAACTCGTTGGCGCTCCGTTGGTCTTCTTCGTAGCTGGGAGAAGGTTCCGGCACGTCGGCACAACGCTCCGTCGGTCTTCTCGTAGTGGTCCTTAGTTGTCAAGTTAGCTGAAATAATGTTCAGCTACTTGGCAAAGGAGTAAACGCTGTATGAAGGCTGAAATTATACTTTGGTATAATTGCAGCAAAGACTCTCAATATCCAACATAAATCACCAATCTCACGTCTGTATGGTTGCAGAGCAAGAAGCGGTGAAGCAGTATGTTTGGATGTCAAGTCAAGAGTGAGTACCAAATATTTTGGCTCACTGCAAATCTACTCGGGACACATGCGCACAATGCACAAATGTGTTCCCGGGGCTTGGTGCATGCTTAACAATTGCAAGCAATCCGTTAAGTCTGCACCGTGGCTAGGGCTCAAGATGCTCGCAGGCTGCAACGTCTGCGAACATCTGGTGGAGGGGAGGAGCTGGCGTGTGCCATCTCCTCACACTCGAGGCATTTTACACAATATAAGAGTAAATATAAAATAATATTTTATATTACATAAGTATAAAAAGGAGAAATCTGATGAAATCTCAAAGTAAATTTGAGGTCACCACAACTCCAAGTGTCGAAAGGTTTGGTCCAGTCATTTTTACCATCTGTACCATCTAAAATTCGGACTTGGGTGTACTGGCGTTGACTTTCGAATTGGCCTGTTCGATTCCCTGGGCGACTTCTGTAGTTTTTGGTTGTATTGCATACGTGGGTATGGTGTGCTCCCTCGCAGCTGTAGCATTTCATTTTGGTTCTACAGTCTTCAGTCTTGTGGGGTATTTTCCCAAGCATTGCAAGCAGATTCCCTTCTTTTGTAGGCTTTTGCGTTTCTCTTCCATCGCAAGTGGACATCTTTTTTGATTGTGGTCTGCAGAATCACAAAATTGGCATTTTACCATAATTACCAAAAACTGTGATGCTGATCCAGTTAGAAATTCGTTTCCCTTTCGGTTAAATCTCCTCTTATTGTTGTGAGTGTTGTCCCTTTCCGATGATTTACTTGGAATCGCATCAGGTTTTGATTGTATTTTCAACATGTCGTATTTGGCAATGTAATTGCTTAACCAATCCATCAATTTTGATATCGACCTCTCTCCATCGCAGTCCTTGTTGTACTCCATGATTATGTTACGTGGAAAAATTGTACGTTAAATCTCCGCCAGGGCACCTCGATATTTGCCAAATTTTCAATGTTGATTTCTACGTGTCTGTGTAATTTTTGGAGTCCTGTTCGATCTCGATCACTGGTGACTAACGGTAGGTTAATTAAATTAAACAGATATTTATTTTCCAACACAATCTTTGCGGCGTTCCGGGTTGTTAGTAAATAAATAATCACTTAATTTATAAACCAACGCCGTTGAGATGCTGTATAGGACACGAATCCTGTGTGCGAATGTCGGTCGTTCGCGTCTCCAGCCTAGTTAGCGTCTGCGTACCCGATCAATTTGTCGTTGTTTCTTGCATATGTCAGTCCAAGTTCCTTCGTCCCCTGTAGGTATTGCAAAACACGCTTTCCTGCGCTTATGTGCTCCTTATAATTTTTTGTTTGGTGGAATCTCAGAGTCTGTAGGCTTTGGATTTGGTGCTGTAACCCACGAAAATGTGTTCGGTGGATTTTGCTTCAAATTTTCCATTTTTGCCATCTTTTTGGAGAGCAAAAGCCTTTGCTCTGAAACATTTGAAATGACCGACATCCAGTTTTTCGCCTGTCCAAACCTCGTATGGCGTTTCATCCTCGAGTTTTTGTGTTGGGCATCGGTTTCTTACGTAATTTGCGGTATTCACGGATTCTGCCCAAAAGGATAATGGCATGTTGGCTGCAATGAGGTTGCAGCGGGCCATTTCAACTAAGGTCCGATTTTTGCGTTCAGCCTTTCCATTTTGTTGGAGCGTGTGTGGTACCGTCAATTGCCGTTTTATCCCGTTGTCTTTGAGGTATTCATCGAAATTGCCGTTGCAGTACTCGGCCCCGTTATCTGAGCAGAAAATCTTGATTTTTTCGCTGGTTTGATTTTCTGCGGTGCCTTTGAATGTTTTGAACGCGTTTAAAACTTCGGATTTTTGTTTGAGGAAATCCACCTCGGTCCAAAAGAATTTGTCGTCTGTAAACGTGACGAAATATCGTGCCTCTCCGGGACATGGTAAAACGCCGAACAGCACGGTTTCACGAAAACGTGATTGTATATGGTGTGGGAAAATTGGATTCCCAATTAATTTAATATTTTTTATAACTAGCGTTGAGACATAAAAATCTCCCATGTTGAAAGTTGTGTCATACGTCGCAACTTGAGGAAGGGATTGTTTTTTTTCACTCAAAGCAATAATGCTCCTCGCATACTTAATTGCACTTGGAAGAGCACACAGAACAACTAAGTTTGGGAATATTTCAATAGATTCAACAAATGGTGATAACTGATGTGTTACTTCTATCAAACTAAACACAGCATCATTTGATAGACATGCTTTTTCTCGTTCTTTTTTAATTACATTTTGGACTTGAGCCAAATCTCTAGAACGATCGACAGGCATATGAGGTATATCTTCAATCATATTTTTCCTTAAAAGTTCCGATTTATATATTACTAAAGGTGCAGATGGCATAGCACGAAAAGAACTTTGAACTTTCCTGAATACACTCCTCTGGCATGGAATGAATGGCCGATTTCCTGATTTTCTATTTGCATGTGGTGTAGGCACATGCAAAGTGTGATCTCCATAGTAACAGACCACAAAAAATCTTCTTTATCACAAATATTAAATGCATACTTTTTAAATCCATCTAGACAGGTTTTACCAGAACCTTCTGGATCTTTCAATGAAGAATACGATTTTATTACACGTTTTCGTCGCTGTGATACGCCTTTATCTACCCAACGATACTGATCATACTTGTAATCACGTTTGCCATCACCGTCTTTTGCTTTATACAAAAAAACTTCTCCTCCTTTTGGTAAAACAGGTGGGACAGTAGTAATCAACTGCACATCAACTTTATCTGCATATGCTTCCAATAAAATCTGCATTGCCTCATCTTCTTTTAACAATTCATGTATTCCAATTTTTTTGAAAATGGGAACTACATGATTTTCTTTACTATAACCAAAAATGGTGTCTGCAACATTCTCTTCGACTAAACCACTATTGGTCAGCATGGAATCCATTTTCAAAATTTAAAGGAAATGTATACAAAACACTTCTTTCTTTTTGGTAAGTGTTGTCAAAGATGGTGGAAACACTACTTCTTTTTTGTTAAATGTTGTCAAAGATTGGTCAAAACCCTACTTCTTGGTATACTTAATAAAAAAGAAAGAAAGAAATAAGGAACAAGAAGAAAGGCAAACAAAAAGATGTAAACAAACCGGGATAATTGTTCCACTTCTATCTCTGGTTCACCTAATGTGAAGATTGGTTCAAACACTACTTCTTGGTATACTTAATAATAAAAGAAAAGACAGAAATAAGGAACAAGAGCAAGAGGAGAGGCAAATAAGAAGATGTAAACAAACCTGAACAATTGTTTCATTTCTATCTCCGATTCAGCTAATGTGATCTGGATCAGTTTGGGTGAAACCGTCATGTTGAGAAAAGAAATGAAACTAACTTTTAAAAAGCAAAGAGCATAAAAGGGTATGACTTTTAGACCATAGACAAAAACGTTTTTTTGTTTACTTAAACAAAAGTTTACGTTGTTTTTCAATGAAGGTGGAATTTGGACTTGGGGGGAAGGCAAATGAAACAAATAAAATATCTGTTTTTTAAAAGATGAGATTTTTTTTTATTTTTTTTTTAAATTACATTGATTAAGACAATACACATATAAATGTAAGAGAGAAAATTTTACATATCATATAACTACAACAGCCAACACCTTGAAAAAAGTTAAAGTCAATATAACCCAAGCACTTCTGACATGGAGCAATAGAGTCGACTCAGCTATCCACACCCCAACACTAACATACACAAAAACAGGTGTTGATTTCAGACAACCCCTCAGCATCACACCACAAACCCTTAGAGAGTATTATCACAGACTCATCACCTTTACTTATTTTAAGTCTCAAACTCAACAAAACTTTGTCCATAAATTCATACCAATTTCTGCCACTTTATTTCAATCCATAGATGCTTTTGATTAGTTTACAGACTCAGCCTTTCTTCTCTTTTTTTACGAAATCTTCAGGTTGTGACATGTACACTTCTTCTTATAAATCTTCATTAAGGAATGCTGTTTTCACATCATGAATTTGGACTTTATTTCTTTTCTTTTGCTGCAAATGCAAAAATGAGTCTAACAGTCTCAAGTCTAACTACTGGAGAGAATGTCTCCTCAACATCTATTCCCATACGCTGTGAACAGCCAATAGTGACCAATCTTGCTTTAAATTTCCCTAAGCTGCTATCAGTATTTTCTTTTATTCTAAATACTTTGTGACGCATACCTCATGTCGAGCGAGTGTATGAGGATGTGTCACGGGAAACTCTTAAGCGCAATCAAGAGTTTCTTTGGTTTTTAATTACAACATTATTTTAATAACAAATGATAAATAACGATATATAGAATAAGATAAAAAAAAAGTGAAACTAAAGCTCAATAGTCACATAAGATATCATAGTTACTGTTCTGTTATTGATGTTTTCAGTGCTTTCAGGATCATTTGATGTTTACGGAACTTTGATGGTTTTTTCATTTGTGTGGCACAACACTCAGACACAATCGTTCTTGGCTTCAAGCTCAGCGCTTGTACGCCCTTGTATATTCGATCTGTTCTCTCTCAGACTTCCAGCACAACTGAGTTCTTCTACAGTAACTTTGTCTTTTTCTGTCACTGAACTTCTCTTTCGTGCCTCCTTTTGTGCTCCCACAATGTTTGTTTACTCTGTTTGGTTTGTTAAAACAATACTTCGCAATGTGTCCCATCTTATTGCAATGGCAACACTTGGCCTTGGACTTATCATATGGTTTATGCTTTTTGGGGTTTGAGATGTGCACCTTATTCAGTTTTTCTAGCACTGTATCACTGAATTCAATCGAATCACTTCTTTTTCGGCGTCCTTGTACGGGGTTGCCACGACGAATCAAATCTAGCCATTGTGAATCTTTTTTCTTTGGGAAGACGTCTAAACCCTTGGATGTTTGATAACAAATGTGTTATCAAACGTAGAGTTAAAGAAATTCACAGGTCTCAAATCTCTTCATGAAAAGTACACCTTTTGCAAAATATCAAGAGAGAAATAGGCAGGACTGAACATGTGGACAATTGAGACTTAAACTGAGATGCAACTGATTTTCTTTTCATTTGCTTCCTCGTTTGCACTGACAGGAAATTGCATTTCCTGTCAGAGATGTGGGTCACCCCATATGCATCGCATTGCTTGCGAACAATATAAAAATATCAAAACAAATAAATAAATAAGTTTATGACTTACTCCATAAAGGGGTTTGGGGTTGTCATTACAATATTACAATATTCTGTTTATTCATAACTTCTAATGTTTATGAATTGACGTGGCTTAATCTTTTATGCCAATTTTCACAATTTTCAGTACTCTTTTAACAATCTAACTTTCGCACCATGCAAAAATGATGCCATTACTGTTGCTTCCCTGAAGTCTGACACGGTTCTCTCTCTTAGAAATTCCTTAAAAGAGACTTAATTATTACAATAGACACACTTTACTTTAAATGGACTGAAATCTTATTTATAAAATGGTTTGACTAGAAACTCTCAAGATAATTTCACTTTGCACTTGGGAGGTGGAACATCTTTACACTTAAAACTTCACCCAATTAAACCTAACATAAAAATCAATTACGAAATAGGAATTATACTTAATATTAAACAGGTTAAAACTAAAATTAAAATAGAAATAGAAATGAAATTTTGCCAGTTTTCTCTTCTGTTTTGCGAATTCCCCAGCTGGTGAATTCGCCTGACTTCTTCTCACGTCTTCTGGACCGGTCACCAACGACTCTAGCGATGGGTCTTTCAATTTAAAGGCAAATTTGCAAATTGTGAGAATCCTTGACTCTGCTTACGCTGTGACGATGATCCCGGATCCTACTTTTGTCGACGGCTCGGCTGGCTCGACGATGCGATGAATTGAATCGAATTGCTGCGATGAATCTAATTGAATTGCTGGATTGGGCCTTTTTCCAATTGGAAGGCACGAAAAAAACCAATGGGATTTGGACAACGAATCAGTTGTCCAAATGAGTAAAAGTTGCTGCCTCTGTTATAGATTTATCCATTGAAAACAGTTGATCACAAGGAGAAACACAGATACGACATTACAAGGCAAAAATGAGACTTAAACTGAGGTTTTCTCATTGGGCAGGAAGTGCCACATCCTGCCATCATGCGGGTTTGTGAGCGGCACAAGGATCTATTTTTAACTCACAAACATGGAAGGGCATGTTTTGGGGTTGTTACATTCTGTAACCCCATTTCATGAGTAAGCATTTCAGTCTTTACAACATATTTGTCTCCATTCCTTATTCCATACATTTCAACATTTTTGAAAAATATTTGCACATCTTCAATTCTTGCAATTTTTACATCTTTTTTGTAAAACACAGTCACGAAATCTTTATCAGCAATTTTTGGTACAGATAACAAATTTTCTTTTAATTTTTCCACAATTAAAACATTTTTTAACAAATGTGGTGATCTGCGCTGATCACTACGGTTGGGTTCTTCTTGGTTGGTTTGTGAAAACCTCAATGGAAAAACAATGTTTTGTTTGGGTTTTTCGGCCAAAAGAGAAGACGTGCTTTCAGTATAAAATCAAAGCGAGAACTGGTTTATTTCATTACAATATATATATATATATTAACTCAACTTGTTACAAAATATAGTATGATTAATAACTTCATATGACATATTAAATGAACAAAGACAACAATATGATCACACAATGATTCACACAATATCCATATTAACAGCATTTATTTTATAAAATAAAAAGAACAAGAAAAATTGAAAACCTTACATTTTTCCCCCCTTAAAACTAATAAACTCCTTTATACTTAAACAAATTAAACTTAAAACATTTTATTATATGAAAAGGAAAAAAAAAAAGGAAAAGGAAATCAAATAAAACACAAATTATTATTTTCACACAATTACAATATTTTAATGATAATATAAACTTTATAATAATTATTCAAAACACAATTTTACTTCTTCCGATGACGATTCTTCCAGTCCCACTTCTCATCCCGTAGTGCTTTTTTCTTTTTTCGGGTTTGTTCCAGGGGCACTCGGTGTCCTCTTATCTTGGCTTCTCCCTTCAACTCGTCAATTTCCACAAGATGCTGATTGACAAAATCGTTTCCCAGCACGACATTTGGGGAATCCCCCTCTTCGAATACGCACCAGTCCAGGAACTTCTCTCCGATTTCCACCCAACAATCTTTTCCCTCTTGAAGACATCGGGGTGGTGCCTGGTTTTTACGTTCTGCTGTCTTGATCGTGGCGAATATTATCTCACTGTTGAGCCGGATGAGAATGTGAAAGTCTTCATCTTTCTCCTGTGCAGGCTCGAGAAATTGGTCGTTCTGCATCGTAACTATTATTTGCCCCTCAGCAGCGATGGTCACCAATCTTCTTGCTCCTCTGGTTGCCATCTGGAGATGTTCTAATTTGTTTTTATTTTTGCGTCCTTTTATACTATTTTCCAAACTCTTCTAATTTCACTGTCATTCAAATCTTGTCCTAATTCTCACTTTTATCTGTATTTAGTTTCACACACTCATCTATCACAAGGTTTTAAATTTTCAAAAAAGTTTTATATTAAAATTCTTCAAAACAATTCAGTTCATTATTTTTCACTTAACACTTTGTTTAAATAAAGCATGCTAACAATTTTTTTCAGAGCAAAGCAAAGCAAGGCAAAACAAATCATATACACATATAAAAGTTCTAAGCCTCGATTATTCTCATTGGAGTCCTTCTTAGACCCACTCCCTCTTCAATTGAAACAATTGAACTATTTTGATCCCTTTTATTTCTTTTTCTTTTTCTAATCTAGTATGCGGCGATCCGGGTTTTATGCTTAAAAATAGATAAGTTATTTAAGCTATATCGCCGGTGGAATGCTGATTTCAGTCTTAAATCCAAACGGCCAGTTATGTCTAGGGTTAAGAATAAAATGTATTGAAATAAACAGACGAGTTATTTCAATATAAAAATGACACAATAGTTTAATTAATCACTTATTAAATTAAGATACAATTAAATGAATGATATCACAGATAATAATAATTGGAATGTAATATTAAACATGACTAGGTATTATTATTGAGATAAATTTAAAACAATGAACGAATTGCTGTCGAACAGCTTGAACTAATAACACTAACTAACAAATCTAACACAAAAGAAAGTGGCGGGAAACGTCTCGTTTTCCGCCCGTCAACACTCACGTCTTCTCCTCGATTCGCGATGGGGTCGTAGAGTGAACCCCCGAGAGCAACGGCTCAATCGGAGAGTTACCTACAACAATGGCAGTGCGAAGGCTTTGATAACAATTAATGTTATCAAAGCTGGTAAGCTTTAGCGCTGGGCTCACAACTCGTAAGTCATGAGCACAGCAGATATCTTGAATCACACAAGAACAATGTCACCAA
>JAQFXT010000946.1:0-22990 GCA_034683725.1 Strigamia crassipes | reverse complement strand
TCGTAAAATCGCAATATTTGCAATTTATTTCGTAAAATCGCAATATTTGCAATTTATTTCGTAAAATCGCAATATTTAAAATTTATTTCGTAATATCGCAGTATTTGCAAATTATTTTACAGAAAATCGCAATATTTGCAATTTATTTTATAAAAAAATCGCAATATTTGCAATTTATTTCGTAAAATCGCAATATTTGCAATTTATTTCGCAAACTCGCTATATCTGCGATTTATTTCGCATACTCGCTATATCTGCGAGTTATTTCATTAAAAAAGCAATGAATGCAACTTTTACAATTTTAATCCATTTCTTATATTTACCGATCAAATTCCTTGCCAATTCCGCCGTAACATCGCACGTTTTACGCCGAATACCGGAATTAGTTTCCTGCTGTATCGCTGCAAGTAACTGCTCCTTCAACTCCACTTGACTCGCTAAAGCTAATTTCGGATAAAACTCTTCAAAATCATTCGCAAACAAACGACGCAAAAGAACGGCACCCATCTGCCGAACCTAAAATACAAAAAAAAAAATTTTAAAAAAATTTAAAAACAAAACAAAAAAAATATCAAGATCAAAACACTTCTTACCTCATCTCCAGCATTAACATTGCGAATCGTATTCAACAAATAAGGAACTTTAGTTTCAGCTGGAATATCATCGAATGTTTTCTAAATACAAAAAAGTAAACAAAAAAAACAACATTAAATCAAAATAACATCAAAATAAAACAAAATTAAACTTCTCGCTTTTATTTTATTTCGATTCGGTCGTCCGAAATCGGGGAAAACGTGTCCGAAAAGAGCGAACAACCAATCCGGCGATCGCTAAACGACCACGTGAAACGAAAAATTTGAACCGAGCTGGCGATGAGTCATTTTTTGCGCTTAGGCTTAGTGCGTGCACGCACTACGCGCTTATGACTTCGCTTAAATCGAGCCCGATGCATTTTCTAACTAATTTTCTCGTCAACTTTTGGCTCCATTTCATTGTCTTACCTCGGCCGGAGTACGTAATTCGCTCTCGCTGCTTAATAAAGACGATAACAACGCCTCAAACTGTTGCTGATCCTGCGCCATGTTCAGCATGCAAAGCGAATAAAAAAAGGAAAGAGCATGCGTTCATTTTCCCGCGAAATAATCTTTAATTTGCGCCATCTTGCGGTGAGAAATGTAACTAGTTAACTAACAATTTTCTTCTCAAAACTCGTTTATTTCGTGAAATGTACATTGTTATTCGTCGTCTGGTAGTGGGATATTTAATAATTCGTCTTGAGGAGGGTCGGATTTCTTTTTAGAGTTAAAATAAAACTGCGGCGGTGCAAAATCAGGGTTTCGTTCGCGTCGTTGAGTGTTCATCCAATCGCCTTCAGTCACTTTAAAAATAAATAATTTAAATTTTATTAAACGAATTTATGTTGACAAATAATCGTTATTTCTTACTCATTTTTTTCGTGGCGGGTGGTTTTTGAAAACCCTCGTTTCGAACTCCCACTTTGCCCCTGTCCCAAGGCCGTACTGCTTTAGGTGCATCTTCCGCCACTAGGGTGGGAGTTGGCGCTGCTTCGTCTAGCTTGTTGGCCTCGGTTTCGTCGTCATCTTCCGATTGAGACGAGTCGTCGTCGGATGGCAAAACTATACTTTTTCGTTCTTGAACTTTGGCTAGGCGTGCTTGTAACATCGCTTTTCGCTTCTCTTTGAGTTTCATTCGATTGGATTTGTTGGTTTCAGTCTTTAGATCGAGAAAAATGTCGTTAAAATCATGATGTAAATTTGTTTTAACAAATAAATAAATAAATAAATAAATAAATAAATAAATGCAAACCTGTTTTCTTAAATTCTCCAACATGTCAAACTGTTTTTTTCTTTCAATTTCCTCCACAGAAAATGCGTAATAACCAACACCATGGTTACGAACCTCTGAAATATACAAAGTTAAATTTCCATTGCAAAAAATGGCAAAAATGGCATTTTTAGATGGAAGATGCTCAAAGAAACACAAAAGCAGCAAAAATAGCCGTTTTAGATGTAAAAATGGTCTTTTTGGATGCAAAAAGCTCAAAAATGGGGTAAAAATGTTTTTTTTCGATGCAAAAAGCTCAAAAAGAAGCAAAAATGGTCTTTTTAGATGCAAAAAGCTCAAAAATAGGGCAAAAATGGCCTTTTTTGCATGCAAAAAATTCAAAAAAAGGTGCAAAAATAGTCTTTTTTGATGGAACGTACGCGAAAACACCACGAATAAAAAACATTTCCTTTTCACCTCTTTGCTGGACATTCTGGTAATGAATTGGACCAACAGGCTCCGAGTTCTGAATTTCATCTTCTTCTTCTTCTTCCCATTCTCTCCGTTCAATCTCTTTCCTCATGTCATCCGATAACAAATCGTTTCCTTTATTCCACCTGTCGGC
The DNA here is from genome assembly GCA_034683725.1 of Strigamia crassipes. Taxonomy (NCBI): domain Eukaryota; kingdom Metazoa; phylum Arthropoda; class Chilopoda; order Geophilomorpha; family Linotaeniidae; genus Strigamia; species Strigamia crassipes. The sequence continues at coordinate 20,580 of JAQFXT010000946.1, read as the reverse complement.
TTCTGGCTTAGGCTCTTCCTTCCGACTATTTAAAAAATAAAAATCAATATTTTTATAAATTATTTAAATAAATTTTATATAAATAAAAAAAAAAACCTGTCTCTTTGAGTAAGTGATTGGTCAATTCTAGTGAAATAATCCACATCTTTTCTCAAACAACGACGAGATCGGCCCAAAGAATCCACATAATCGACCCTGAACAACAAAAAGCATTAACAAACTCGTTGATTGACATTTAACATTCGATAAAATACCATTCCTCATCCGGATGTGGCGGATCCTGCTCCGGATCGGAAACTTCTTGAGGTATTTCATCGTCTTTCATCCGTTTATCCTTTATGGAATTAATTACTTTCCTCTGGAAATCAACCAGATACAATTCACTCGTTTCGTCGTCTAAAATTTTTATTTTTATTAATTAATTTGTCGATGAAATTGAATTTTGTTGTTTTTATACCCGCTGGTAAAGATTGCGTCATTTGTTCGTATATTTTAGTCTTTGCTTCGAGAGCTTTTCTGGATTTTAATAGTGCGTCTTCTTCTTCTTCTCGTGGTTGGAAATCACGTTTCGCTCGTTCGTGGATCCCGCTGTTTTGTTTGGTCCATACATTGGGTTTCTTAATATATCGAAAAAAAATTTTAAATATGTTTTTTGATTTATATTTTGGTTGGTTATCACTTTTGTGCTCGCTTTTGGTGTTGGTTTCGTGTGGTTTTGTGTTTTCTGCCTTTTATATTCTTCTTGTTTGCGAAATAGTTCGGCTTTTAAGCCCAGAAGCTGAAATTAAATTTGAAATAAAAATTAAAAACAATTGCGCTCGTGTCAACATGAATTTATACTTACAGACGACGCATTCACTTCGATTTTTTTGCTTTTATTCATTGTGATATGACCCGTTACTACAATAATACATCAATTTCAAACACTCCGTAGTTTGTAGCTAGCCGCCATTTTGTTGAATTAAGACTAAAACCTGATACGGTTTTAAACATATAAATAAACAAAAAAAAAATACTCAAAATATCTTAAAACGTTAAAATAATTTATCAAACGCAGTCAAATAAATCTTATTTTATTTTTTTAACGTCTCGTTACGTTTATAAACAACTAAATTTTATAGTTATACATATTTTCACAAGATGTCGCTGTAGTAGAAATTAAAAAAATATAAATTCCTTATTTGTAACAAGAATAATTATCTTTATTGCGTTTATAATTATGTTTACAAATATATTACGGCAATGCTAATTTAGAGAGTGGTTGATAATACCCATTTTTCACATTGGAATAACGTTGAGATATGTGTAAGCTGGAAACACGCACTTCTCCAAATTGGTAATTTTCAAATAACTAAATTTGAAGAAGAAAAATCAAATAAAAAATGTCAAGAGATAAAATGTTCAGTATTTGACCTTCAAAACCCTAGTGCCATCAAAAGACTCTCTTTGATTACCCCTCATCATTCGCACATCGGTCACACCCAACTCACCACTCTCATCTTTCCGGAAAAGAGTATTGAGTAACGTCAAATGTAATTTAACCCTTTCACGCTGTTTCTGCATTATTCCTTCATTAACAAACCGACCAACCACGTGATCAGCGAGCAATTGCAGTCTAAAATAAAAACAAATCAAATTACAAAACAAATAAACTCAAAATCTATTCAATATAAACCTATTTCCACTTTCATTCGGTGTAATTTTCGCGTACAAAACATCCACTTCCGCAGGATCATCGTTCATGTATTCGACCCCTTCAACTCGTATCGTCAATGGCTCCTTCATCAACAACGATCTGGATTCAAAAAAAATATATAAAAAATTAATATTATAATTTGATACTAAGTGCAAAAGAAGTGTTGTTTTTTTTCACTTTAAATGCTTGAATTAATTAGATTTTCGTACTGGATAATGTCGTTACACTCTTCGAGAAGTTTTACAGCGAGATCTCTTTCTCTTTGATCCAAAATGGGCATCGTTCCAATGGTCAAGTGCAATTTGTCCGCTTTTTGGAACAAACTGCTGTCCAAACCTCTAGACTTTAAAGAAAAATATATATTTTTAATATCGGGATAATTTCGGGAGAATAAATGACTCGTACTCCATCGCATTTAAGTAAAACTTCGTCACGAAACTCTAGAAATTTCGATTTTAAATCAGTCATCGGGATCGACACGAAATGCGTAAACGGTTGTCGCTGTCGCGCAGCTTCGACTATCAATTCGATTCGAGTTCTGGCCGATGCTATGCTAGCCTTTGTAGGTCCCGTAATGACTAAAATTGGTTTAAAGTTTGAATTAATTTTTTTACGGCTTAAAAACAACGAAAAGTCGACAAAACGAACTTATGTCTCCGTCGATGCTATATCGCTGTGGGACGAAAATGTGGGCTCGTGTTTCCATTTCGATTCGTTTTTTAACGGTTCCATTAGCACCGATAATGTTCCCGTAATATCCTTTAGCGACTTTCACGCTTGTTCTAAATTGTCCATTTTGCAATTTCTCAAACTCGAAATCGGCGTCGCACGGCTCGTCGTTGCACACCTCGCGAATCGCTAAAAAAAATCAATAAAAACTTAGTTTTTAGTCCGATTTAACCCAAAAAAAATGTAATAAAAATATATACAATCGTCTATTTCATCCTCTTGCTTATTCCCATCTGCCAAAACGTCCTCCGTGTGGTATTTTCGATAACATCTTCCCCCCAACCACACAAGTTGCGGATGCAGAACGTCCATTTTGATGCCGCTCTACCCAGCGCCATCTTTTGCTACGAGTCGAAATGAATACTGGGCAAGAACAATCTTTATTCCGTAACTATATGAAAATACAAAGTCACAATAATGAGAAGCAATCATTCAGGAAAAAGAAAAAGAAAAGAAAAAGAAAAGAAAATAATAAACGAAAACAGTGGCTTAAAATTGCACATAAAAAGGCACATTTTTCCCTCCTTAAATAACAAGGCAACAAGCTCCTTACCATAGGAGTAAGGGGAAAGGTGAGCTGTCCACTGTTTATTCACTTCACTTAAAACGAGCGTATACAAAGTCATCATCACCATCGAGCACGCCAGTCATGCTCCGTACGTATATCGTCACACGCTAATCAAATATGGCCATCTCACCTCAGTCTAGCTCCGAAATAAAAGGAGTTATCTTGTTGGAAGCACCATTTTAAAAATTCATTAAAATCTCCCATTTTTCTGCCTTAAAATGATCAAAGTCAAAAGTGGAAACTATTTGGCATGTTTTGTAAAAGAGCACCAAAATGGTTACGACACTTGCCTGAATTTTTATAGTAAATTTCAGCGTTTTTATTTCGTTTCTTCAGCGTTTTTTTTTTTTTTTAATAGGAAAAAGGTGTTTAATAGCACCAAATTAAAGTTTGTTGCACCTTTTCTCTTGATATCAGTTGGGGCAAGTTTTTTGGCAAATTTCGCACTAAATGTCAATACTTTTTATTATTTTTTCACTTTTTTTTATTGTAATAATAAACATCACAGTGACATCATCATCTGTTGGAAAAACTCGAGTTTCTTCCATTTTTTTTTTTTTTTATCGAAATTTTTTTAAATTTTTTTAAATTTTTAGTCATTTTTTTTTTTTGTTTTTTTTTTTGTAGTTTTTGGCCAGAATAACTTATCACACATTATGTGGGAGAAATGTTAATAGAAAAGAAAAAAAAAAAAAAAAAATTTAAACATTAAAATTAAAAAATTAAAAATTTTTGTTGTTTTGAAATTTACAAGAATATCACGCAAATTTATCATCGAAAAACTCAAACAAAAAAAAAATTAAAAAGACCAAACAAAAATCAAAAAATCAAAAAAACTGACAGCTACACATAAGATAATTGTCCAAAAGTCACGTAGAAATTCCTCAAAAAATCAACAAAAAAAAAAAAAAAAAAAATTAAATCACCACTCAAGAATATTGTTGGCCACAGGAAAAATTGTCAACAATTTTGATTGGTCCTGTCAAGAACACCATCAGGGCACCAGGAGGGAAACCGGCCCTCTCTTCATTCTCGTGCAACCCTTTGTTATCTTGTAAATGAACTCACTCCTTTCATCACTTGAGAAATATTTCGGGGAATGTTTGTCCTTAATTTACAATTTCTTCTTCCTCTTCTTCTTCCAGGCAGAAAATTGAGCAGCATATTTCATGACAAAAATGATGAACTTAATAAATTAAATTAAACAAAAAAAAAAAACAAAAAAAAAAAACAAAAACAAAAAACAAAAAACAAAAAACAAAAAAAAATAATTTGTGATTAATTAACTAGTAAGTAGTCGACTCGATGGGGGTTGCCGAGAACGAGGCGAGATCTCGGAGCAATCTAACAGTCAGTATATTTTGCTTTGTACATCTTCAAATTAAAACATTTCTTCAGAAAAGAAGAAAAAAACAAACGAAAAAACAGCACTAAGACGACGGATTAGGAGGTTGAGGATTAGGTGGCGCTTGAGCCAGTTTAGCCAATGTCTCTTGAGACGCTGCAGCTCTCAAAATGCTGTTTTCGTATTCCAATTGATTAATTCGATCCATCAATTCCGTGATCTTCTCTTTTAAAACGTCCACTTCCTCCCGCACAGCAAACATCAAATGCGACTTGACCAAATCCTAAAAAAAAAAAATTTAAAAATAAAAAAATCAACAAAAAATCAACAAAAATCATCAAAAATCATCAAAAAATTAAATTTTTTTACTCAAAACTCACCATTGCTTGCTCGATTTTGTTGTCAATGGCGACCGTGCTTGACCCAGAAGTGCTACGGAAACGGGAAAAAACGAGAAAACCATTAATCAAACTCGTTAATTGATTTAATTGATTTAAATTCGGCGTTTCGGCTGGCGAAACGGCTCAAACTCGAGTTTTATTTCGAGCGAGTCACCCAACACACAACAAATGGCGGCCTCACTGCGTCACTGACGCAATGCCAACCCACACACACCCCGCGTCCCTGTTTCGAGCGCGTTCGGAGCCGTCGGCCGCCCGGGCCCACTAGCCAAATTCACCTGTGATTTAGAGTCGCGACTCCTCGTGCTGATCGTGCGTTTGCCTCGCTGCACGTTTCGTGGCCATCGCGAGAGAGCAACAAAGGCAGCCGCACAAATGGGGGGTGGGGAGAGCTCGACCCAGCCGCTCGCTGCCTCTGCGTCTGCCTAGGCAAGCGTTCTCTGCTCCTGCTCCCAGCTCGTCAGCCGGTTCCAACCGGTTCGCGCACATCTGGCATCGTCGTATCGCCAGCCCGACGTGCAAAACACATTTTTTACCTCGACAAATACGAGCGAATTAAGCGTTTATACACCAAAAATATGCTAATTATTCAATCCGAACGCTGGATTCGATACCCCAACGTCTTAGTGGACCCTTCTGCGTGTGTTATAACATTCCACACCCCTTTTCTGTAATTTTTAATGCCAAAATTGATTATTTGTAATTTATTTTTATATTTTTCGCGTTTTTATCTGCGGAATTCGCGATATACAAAAAAATGATAAATAATCTCGCAGCGATTAAAAATATTATTACGTACGAACAGGAAAAATGTGAAAACTTCCCACAATTTCTCCCATAACTGTAATTATGGAACCGGAAATGATTACCACCCAAACTCGGTGTATCATTTAAAAAAAAAAAAAAATACTAAAAAAAAAAAAAAAATTTTTTCGAGCAAAAAATAATTGAAAATTAAGAGCCCCACGAACATCCGACTTACCACTCACGATCCATACGAAATAATTTATTCGGTTGCTAAGAAATAGCGAGGCGAAACAAAATAAAAAGCATCGAAACCGAAAGCAGTACTTACAAGAGCCACCAAATAAACTCCGCATCGTCGGGGAACTGCGGCGAAATGATGGCCATTTGTTCCTTCTTATTCAAGCCCATGTTGCTGTAGGTTGCGACCTGCACCTCAGTCATGATTGATCGAAAGCGAGACAGGTTTTGAGAAGTGATAATAATAATTCCTTTCGCAAGACTGCGTGGCGTCGGGTTTGTGTCGCCAATGCGCGTTGCTCGGGTTTGTTGCGAGTTTTGACTAGCGTCGCTGCTCTCGCGTTCCTTTTTGTAGGCGATGTGTCTCGCGCTAATCACTGGTTGGTCGGCGATAAAAAGCACAAACCCCACTGGTTCAGCCAGCCGGGCAAAACTTGGCACACGAGCCAAGGTCGTGTTTCCTCAGCAAAGAGAGAAACGGCTGACCCGTATTTATATCGATGGGACCTTTTATTTTCGAGAGTTATTTGCAGAAATCGAATTTTTTTGCGCAGTTGTGCGTGGAAAATTGAGCCAAAATATCAATAATTTGTTAGAAAAACGCAGAAACATACTGAAAAAACACCTTTTTCTTATTAAATTGGAAATTAAACGTTTTTTACACCAAAAAATTACTGTTTTTGGTTGTTTTTGCATGAAAATAATGGCAAAACTGGAAAATTAAACAAAAAAAAACTTTTTCTCATCAAATTTGGAGTTAAAACGGTTTTTTACACCAAAAAACTTGTTTTTTATTAGTTTTTCAACGAAAACAATGTCAAAATAGACATTTTTGCCATTATTTGCAATAAATTGCATCATATTATGACTAAAAACGTGTAAAACGACATTTTATTTGCATAAAATGATGCAAAATGTGCAAAAATTGCATTAGTTTTGCACGAAATGGTTAAAAACGGTGTCAATTAAGTGTTTTCGATTAGTGCTTGGAAACAATCGATTTTTTTGACACTCTTGAATTTCGATTGATTTAAATTGGGTTGGTTTTGCAACTCCTTCGTCGCAACCGAATTTGAAATGTTAATTGATCGTGATTAAATGGTGTTTTATCATATTATAAAGGGAAAAAGAGAAAGAAAAAAAAAAGCTAATTTAATGCCACTTAAAAAATAAAATTCCATTCCGACAACGCCACGTGTTAATAACCTGATAACTGCAGTTACATAAGGAGAAAACAAAGTGGTTTGGAATTAATCACCGAACGAAATGACTTAGTAAAACAAAACGTAAACAAAAACAAAATCACAAAATTCACTTTTTTCACTTAATTAATTAGATTAAAAATTCCAATTTTGTGTCAAGGTAAATCGGCCATTTTTTGCGAAAAAAAATAAAAATTTCGATAAATTTTGCGACAAAAAAATAAAAAACTTGTCAACTCTTTTTACGATAAAATTGTGACAAAGGTAAAAAATCGAAGGTATTTGCGATAAAGTTGCGAAAAAAGTTGAAAATTCGACAATTTTTGCGAAAAAAGTGGAAAAAAATGTACAATTTTTCCTTAAAATAGCGAAAAAAATAGTAAATTCGACAATTTTTGCAAAAAAAGTGAAAAATTCGACCATTTTTACAAAAAAAAAGTAAAAAAATTCGTCATTTTTCGCGATAAATAGCAAAAATATTCATAATCCGTAACACGATCTGTTTACCAAAACCATCAACGATAATTTAATGCCTCAAAAGACCCCTCACCGTAAACCAATTATCTAATATCCGAGTTATCAAGTCAAACACCCCAAAACAATTATCTATTAATATTTGATCAGGTGGAGCTTAGTGCTAACCTCATGGTAACTTTCCACTCAAATAAACATCGTTTATGGGACCCCGGTGAAGGTTTGGCTCCGACTCAACCAAAATAAAACAAAACCATCAACAACCTACATTGTTCGAATCAATACACCACGCATGCGCGCCACCCAACCCCACCCACTGACCCCACAAAAAAAAAAAAAAAATCACAATTAAATAAATCCAAGATGAAAATTCTTTTGTTGCACGAATCAAAACAAAAACAAAACGAGTTAAAAAATAAATAAAATAAAAAAAAAATAATAAATAAAAAAGGAGCGAGGTCGGGTATCAACGTCCAAAGTGTTTGAAAAAACGCACCAAGTTGCCAGATAAGAAAATAAATAAATAAATAAATAAGACATTTTTTGGCTAATTTTTTCCTCGTGTTCTTCCACTCCTTATCGGAGCATTAGGAAGGCTTGCAGAAGGTTCGACTGTTTCCTTTTGCCCAAGTGTTTACACTGCGCGGTTTTCGCAGCTGTTTTCTATGAGAATAATTACTGGAGATCATTTGCGCCTATTAAGGCTAATACATTTCACTCGAAGTAGCAAACAAGGCTAATAAATGGTTTTAAATAGAATAGGCCACATTTTTATTGCAACGATTTATTTGTTTGTTGCGTAAAAAGTAATTACGGATTTTTTTTTTTTTTGGTAATTTTATTTATGGAAAAATTAATTTAAAATGGCGGTTTATCGGAATTTAGTTAATCAGAGCGATTTGTTTAAGTCTTGTGACGCTATTGTTCGGCGCGTTGTAATCGTTTAATCAGATTTTGGGTTCGAAGTGGTCACGTGAGTGGAGATTTCCATTTTAAAGTGCCAAAAACAACAAAATTCCTCTTTTTTTTTTTTAAAAAAAAATTAAGAAATTAATGAGACACATGGAATTTTTTTGGCTTCGTTCGGTGCTTCGTAGTCGCGTAACTGATTTGGGTTCAAAAACCAGTCACGTGACTCTCAAAAACGACGAAAAACAATGTAAAACGTCAAAAAATAAGAAAAATTGAATTTTTTGGTGTTTTTCGGTGCATTGTAGTCGCGTAATCGATTTGGGTTCAAAAACCAGTCACGTGACACTCAAAAACGACAAAAAAAATTTTTTTTTAAATAAATGAAAGAAAAATGGAATTTTTTTTGGCGTTTTTCGGTGCGTTGTAGTCGCGCAATCAATTTCAGATTCAAAAACCAGTCACGTGACACCCAAAAAACCGAAAACCTCCAACTTTGTTGTTTTTCTTTGGGTAATCGGGGAATTTTTCGACTTATCTTATTTTAACCATGGAAAAACAACAAAATGTAGGTCGAAATTTCTGTGTCCCAGTGACCTCGTTTTAAAGCGACAATTGTGAATCCTCATTGGTTTTTCGTGACTCAGCGAACCTGACAAAATTAGAAAGAGACCAACACCACCAAATAAAAAAATAAATAAAAATAAAAATAAAAATCATTTCGGACTCTCATTCACTTCCCACACACCTGTTTGGAATATTTCCTCGTTAATAACAACCTGTCACATTGATAACCCCTTTGGCTACAACAAGTTCCTTTCTGTGCCGAGTTCCGAGTTGTCTGGTCACTTTTTACTTTTTTTTTTTTTAAATCTCCATCTACTTCAGACTAAACTAAATTCATGACGTCAAGTGAAAGGGTTAAAGAGACCACTTGGTAAACCAGTTGTGAAATTTCACTCGTTTTAACAAACTGGAAATGAATTTTTTTTTAGAATTTTTAATTTTTTTTTTTTTTAAATAAAAATAAAACGGTTTGTGGATACGGCTAGTTTAATGTTTACGGTTTATTCGATTAAAAAAAAAATTAAAGTGTTGCATTTCACCTTGGCAAGTCAGATTCATCTGCTTGAAAAACCAGCCCTTGACCCCCAAACCAAGGCAATTCCCTGCTTTTCCTTTGCGTCACGTGGTGTGTTTCAAGGTCACAACTGCTTTTCGGCATCCGCAACATCCGAAATCAAAATAAAAGACGTAACGTGATGCGAGTAAAAGCAATTTGCATTTCAGGTTAGTAAAAAAAATTTGATAAAAATCAATTTGCGATTGATCTTTCGAACCTAAACAAAATTCCATTGAATTTCCGATCAAAATCGATAAATTTCATCAGAAAAAAAAATTTTTCTTTCCAATTTTTAAACGCTCGCGTCCGATATCTAGCGAAATTGAAACCGAAACTGTACAAATTCGCTCAAAATTTTTTTTTATCGAATAAAAATCAATTAATCGAACCCCAAATAAACTAAATTCCATTAAATTATCAATCAAACCGATAATTTTTTTTTTTTTAATTTTCGCATTTGTCAAGCGAAATTGAAACAATTGCATTTTAGACCCAAAAATCTATTTTTAATTCCAAAATTAAAATTCAAAGTCCAAAATGAAATTTTAGACTCAGCTAAAGTGAAGTCTAAAAAAAAAATAAAACTCAATAATTGCATTTTAGACTCCAAAAATAATTTTAGACTCCAAAAATAATTTTAAACTCCAAAAATAATTTTAGACTTCAAAAATACATTTTAAACTCCAAAATTAAGTTTTTTAACGAATAAAAATCAATTAATCAAACCCCAGAAAACAAAATTACATTAAATTATCAATCAAATCGATAAATTTTATAAAAAAAAATTTCTCATTTGATATCAAGCAAAATCGAAACCAAAACTCAAAAAATCCGTAAATCCGCTCAAATTTACCGTAAAAAAAAAAAATTAAATCGGAAACTGTAAACTTACCCAATAAAATTTCGAATGAAACAATACACCGGCATTAAACAATTCTCTGTTGTTGTTGCACCAGTTATGTCTAAAATTACATTCAACCCTTTTAATCCATTAGACGAAGATTTAGTCATCATGTTGCCACACGCAAATCTACGTGGAAACTGATTTCGAATCACCTTTTCCCTTTTTTGTTTTCACTCTACTTTTTGTATGTCATTACATTAAATAAAACAAAAAAAAATTAATTTAAAAAAAAAAAAAAAAAAAAAAAAAAAAAAAAAAAAAAAACTGGTTTGGTCACGTTAAAACGGAGCCACACCCATAGAGAGGCGGATCCGAAATAAATTTTTTACGCCTTTAACTTAACCCTATCGAAAAATGCGAAACAAAAAATTAATTTGTTTCAGCCGTTTTATCTTATCAGGAACTAGAAGTGACAAGTAGTATTCTTGGTTCCTGATGTAATGGGAAGAAGAAAATGAAATAGAATGAATTTTTTACTGCAGCGATTTTTCTATTGTGTATGGGGCATTGAAAATGAGGGAATTTATAGGACCAGGAAAAGGTGTGCGTGACCGAATTGGAAAATGGAATTTTTTTTTTTTATATTAAAAAAATTGCGTTTCAGCATTCAAAGATTGGATTTTAGAATGACATAATACGTTTTAGAGTCTAAAATTGTTTTTTTTTAGGCTTGAAAATGGAATTTTAGGCTTGAAAATGGAATTTTAGGCCCAAAAAAAGGGCATTTTAGATTCAAAAATAGTAATTTAAGCCTAAAAACTAACATTTTAAACTCAAAAATAGTATTTTAGGCCCAAAAAAGTATTTTAGAGTAAAATAAAAATTGTTTGAGATTCCAAAATTAAAGTTAAGTCTAAAAATAAAATTAAAAACTGATTCAATAATTGAATTTTAGACTCGAAAAGTGTATTTTAGACTCAAAAAATGCATTTTAGACCCGACAAAGTAGATTTCAGACGCCGAAAGTGTATTTTAGATCCGACAAAGTGTATTTTAGATCCGACAAAGTGGATTTAAGACTCGAAAAATGCATTTTAGACTCCAAAAAGTGCATTTTAAACTCCAAAAGTGCATTTTAGACTCCAAAAATGCATTTTAAACACCAAAAAGTGCATTTTAAACATCAAAAAGTGCATTTTAATCACCAAAAAGTGCATTTTAAACTTCAAAAAGTGCATTTTGAATTCCAAAATTAAATTCTAAACTCCTAAATTAAATTCTAAACTCCTAAATTAAATTCTGAACTCCTAAATTAAATTTTTACCTTAAAAATTAAATTAGCCTCAATAATTAAATTTTAGCAGTAAAAATTACACTTTAGCCTTAGCGATTATATTTTAGCCTAAAAAAGCGTTTTAGCCTTCAAAATTGTATCTTAACCTCCTAAATTGCATTTTACCTCCCAAAAAAATACATTTTACATCAAAATGTAATTTTTTTTTACCCCAAAAATTCCATTTTCTACCAAAAACCCCATTTTTCTACCTTAAAACATTCGACTCGAACCCATCAAAAAATAATTTATTGCTGTTGCCAATGTGTCTGCTTTACACTAACGCAGACAATCAATTTTTAATTTTCTATCTTAATATTAAATCCACTCAATTGAGACAATTAATCGTCCAGCCAGACAGACAAAGATTTCGAACAATAGGAGCGTGTGTAACAACTACTTCGTGGAAACCGACCAAAAAAAATACGAAATGATGTCGACTTTCTTTTCGTCGGACGACTCTGAAAATATTCTCTCAAGAATATCTTTCCTCAGAGAAAGATCAGTCGACTGAAACAGAGCAGAGCTCGTTCTAAGATTTCAGAAAGTGCAACGCGTTTAAAAATAAAATTCCACCCCCAATTCCTCAGTTACGCAACCATAGCGACAATGACTGATGAACCCACATCACTCAAACGTCAGCACAAATTTATTTCACTAAATTCAACCTATTCGGACCTAAAAATAACAGAAAAACTTCGAAAAACTTCGCTGAAAACGTGACAAAACACGCATAATCCAACCCAGCGCCATCCGGTGGGAAGACTGCCAACTAAACTGCATCCGGGGACTTTTGAGTGTCCGATTTCGGAGTTATGAATTTTGGCGAGCAGAAATTCGTGTAAACATCGGATAAACCCAAATAAAATTATTTTTGGTCTTTGGGGTTGCGTAAACTGTTAGATAAGAGATTTTTGTTACCGGTTTGTTTAGTTTGGTTTAGTTTGATAACGTTTTCGGCGTTTTTCTTTCATTTCTCGCAACCGCAAATAGAAAAATCCTCCGGCGTCCAAACTCGTTCATTTTATTTCAAATAAAACAGACTGATTTATTCGTAAAATTAAGCAACAGCACACTGATTTAGATGGCGACACTTCCACAAATATCGCGCAGCTGTGAGAACTTAGGGTTAAGTTAACGCATTGTTTAAACCCAATGACGTCATCTCACCGATGACCGGCCATTTTGAATTTGAATCAGAGGGATGAGGATAAGGATGAAGATGAGGGATTTGCAATTTTCACTGAATTTTGCAATTTTGCAATTTAAATTTAAATTAATTAAATTTACATCCAATAAGATAAACGCAATTCTTCCGAGACAAATTTCGTCATAAAATTCGACACCATTTGTGTAGTTTTATTGCAAAATTTGACGTTAGGGGCTCTTACGAAACAGATTATAATCCATTTTTAAGATTAAATTACTTCCAAATAATAACTCGTTCAAACTGCACGTGTGTAAAGGTTAAAATTACGGGGTATAACCCAAGAATGAATAATCCTCACCAGACTAGCAAAAATTTAAAAAGTAAAAATTATTGCAAATGGCGTCCGATTTGATGATCTACCGCAGGGATGCACAGACTGCGGCCCATTGGCCACACGCAACCCTTCGTCGATTTGCTGGCGGGCCATTCCACAATGTGTTATTTTAACTTTAACACGTCACACGATCGTTAATTTTTTTAAATTGCACATGCGCACAAAAAGTAAAAACCATTGCTAGATTTATTTAACAACCTTTTTGCCATTTTGTCCGAAAATGACAACATAACCACAAGGAGAAGCGACTGGACAGTTGTAATTAATTTGATTAAACTAAAAAAATAATCTAAAATCTCACTCACATCCGGGGCCGGCCACAAAGGGGGTGCAGCGGGTGCAAGGCACCCGGGCCCCGGAAAAATAAAGCAAAAAAAAATTAAAATGATAAAAACAGAAACACGAAATGAAATCACTCAATAATTCAACAAATAGGAGACCCACAATTCTTTTCGCACCCGGCACCATCTTGAAGAAGGCCGGCCCTGCTCATATCTTACATTTCTTCTTATTATAATACAAATAATATTATAATGATTAATTGTATTAGGTGGTGGGGTATTTTTAATCCGCGGTATTTTGTTGCCGCAATTACGGATGTTGGCAACCGACAAACTCGTCTTTTTTAGTTGCAGTATTTTGGCAAAAGGAGTCAGGAAACATCACAACCAAATTTTTTTTTTTTAAATAAAAATAAAAATAAAAAAAAACAAACGTAATAAACATCTCAAAAAAAATCCGGAAAACAACAAATTTTTTGTACTGACAAGTGGCGCCGCCTAGTGGCTAAAACCAAAACCAACGCCACAAAGTTAAAAAAGAAAAACTTTAAATAAAAGAAACGTAATAAAAATAAAATTAATTATTGGAATTTTATCTTAATTATGTATATTAATATATATATATTTTTTTTTTTTTTTTAAATAATAAATAATATATATATATTTTTTTAATGCGAAATTGACACATTTCAAAATTCGACACCAGACTGAGGAATTTTATCCAATATGAACGACAAAACAAAAGAGAGGAATCTCCTTCCAACTGTTTCATTGAAATCAGTAGCAATTTCAATCCCAAACAGAAAAAAAAAAAAATCGATTTCCTTCCAAAGTTAAAATTAAATAACAAAAAAAACAACAAAAAAAAATATATACAAAAAAATAAATATTCTCCGAAACGAACAAAAAAAAAAAAAAAAAACCCAAACTCCTCATTACTCATTAAAAAATCGTCTTCCGCCTTTTAAAAACCATTTCCCTTTTGGAACTGTCTATATTTCAAATAGCCAATCTAAAATTAACCTATCTATTTATTCTAAACGTCGAGTCACATGTTCACACACCAGACAACATTCAAAGTAAATAAAAATGGCCGCCCAAAAAAAAAAAAAAATATATCAAAAAAAAAAAAAAAAATCCAGAATAAATCCCAAAAAGGTCACTCAACTCGACCAGATCACCAACCCACATCCAAAAACCAAAAACCAAAACAAACCCCCCAAAAAAAAAAAATTTTTAAAAAAAATATTTAATTTTTAGACACCCAGACAGAGACCCGAGATAACAAATTCCACACATTTCTTAAGAGTTCAACTCGCGTGACTCACCCACATCTCGTTACTCACAAAATTCCACCCAATCAAAAAAAAAAAAATAAAAAAAATAAAAAATAATTTTTTTAAAAATTAAAAATTAAATTAAATTAATTTTTGTGTCCCCGCCACTTACTTTTCATTTTCCTCCGTCTCATTAGCGGCGGTCAAATTGTCCAAAACTGGAGGCGTACTGGTGACAGTATTGGAAGAAGCCAGAGGTTGTTCGGTCGCAAGAGCCGCACTCTCCTTAGTGGTAGTCGTGAGCGAAATAGTGGAAGGGCGACTAGCAGGGACCACGTTCGACGTGGGCGCTTGACTCGAAGTGGAATTCACAATATAATCGCCGCTATGCATGGGCGCACTCGCACCCCCAGCTTGCACGCCCTGCACTTGCACCAAGCCCTTCTGCGGCGCCATGTGCACCACGTTGGCGTGCACGTGGTACTCGCCAGGTATCTGCGTACCCTGCTGCTGCGGCTGCTGCGGCTGCTGCTGCTGCTGCTGCTGCTGACTCGACGCCATGTACTCGTTGGCGCCGGTCGCTTGCACATTTGGTGTCGTTTGAACTAATTGCTGAACTACGGGTATAGAAGTCTGCATTTGAGTTTGAATATTAGGCATAAATTCAGTAGTCTGTTGTTGGATAACCATTTGCTGATGCTGCTGCTGCTGCTGCTGGTATTCGTTCATCATCCCCCCGTACTCAGGCTGCTGCTGCTGTTGCTGCTGCTGCTGCTGCTGCTGCTGTTGTTGTTGTTGTTGATGGATCTGATGCTGGAAGTCGTTTTGGTTGGCCGCGATCGGCATCGTACTGGCCGTCTGCGGCATCGAATAAAATTCCTTGAGTTGCTGTTGCTGCTGCTGTTGTTGTTGTTGTTGTTGTTGTTGTTGTTGTTGCGGGACAGATTGCGTGGATAACGGAAGTGGTAAACTGCCCCCGTGATGGGCGGGCACGATATTCACTTGTTGCAGGTTCATGTTGCCCATCACTTGATTCTGAGTCTGGAAATCGGGCTGAGTTTGCATGGGAACAATTTGAGGCATACACTGTTGCGGTAACATATGTTGTTGCACGTCCATTTGGTGTTGTTGTTGTTGTTGTTGCTGTTGCTGTTGCTGTTGTTGTTGTTGTTGTTGATGTTGTTGTAGCAAGTGCACGGGCACAGCGTGCTGCTGACTGTCGGTCTGTTGGTAAAACAGTTCCTGTCCGATGGGGATCTCGATGTAGGAGTCGCCGAAGTGGACAGAACTGGCGGCGCTCGAGTTGCCCGAGCCGCCCTCGCGGTCCTGCGTGTCCGTGAGCGAGGGCGGCGGGTCGAGGAAATCCATACAGATCCAGCGGCCGCGCTTGAACGGCTCGGTGCTCTCGATCTTGACGACCCTGAAACGCGTGTGCCACGGGATGGCTCTGTCGTGGTGTCCGTCGTCCGTGCTCACGCTGCTCGTCGAGCTGACGGGCATCTGCGACGCGTCGCCCTGCCCGTTGTTGGGCACGGGCAACTGCAGCGACTGGACGCTCGTCGTGCCCGGCTCCATCGTGCTGCTGAACGCGTCCTCGGACGAGTAGTCGTTGTCGGCGTCCGTCATCTTCGATATGTCCAGCACCTCGGAGCTGATGTCCTCCGTGTGGCTCTCGTCCAGGTCGTCGGCACTGTCGTCGCCGCCGTCGTTGCTCAGCCTGGATCCGACGACCGTCACGCTCGTGATTTGGAATGAACTGGTCTTCTTTCGCGGCGCCGGTGGTGGCAACGCGGATCCTGTTTGAGGCGTGGTCGTCGTCACGGCGTTCATGGACGCCGCTGCTGCTGTTTTTTCCTATTTTCGAGATAAAAATTCGATTAATATTGCGTAATTTGGCTCGTTTTTGGCTTTTTTTTTCGGGTTTTTGTTCACCGCGGTTCTCGTGTCGAGTCGGGGCGAGTTCTCGCGCAGCTTGTCGGCCATTGTCGGGTCGGCGGGCGCTCGATTTCGGATGTTTTCGGGTTGGGGTTGGCGAGCGCTGCACTCGGCTGCACTCGGCTGCGCGGCGCCTCACACACACACGATTTTTGTTGCGTTGTCGTTTGGCCCACTTTTTTTCACACGCACGACTTTCACCTCACGTCGATCAGAGAGTGGCATAGGAACTCCATTTTATCGTGAACAACTGGGTCTTCGGGCTTTTTCCGCTATTCGTTTCAATCAAACACATGCAACACTGTAATCAACACTGCTTTTTCCTCGCCTCGCTTCAGCTTGGATGGGAGGCAGAACAAAAATGGCGACCGCTGCCCGTGGAGTGAATTGTGGGATTGTGACGTCAGCGACGCCTCGCTTAATCTCAAACCTGGTGTTTTGTGTTTCGCGAGTTGGAAATTTTCCACAAATACACATCCAACGGTTACCGTTCTACTTCGATGTTTGTTCGCTTTTAATCGGAGATTAAGGGATGTTTTTTGAAGCAAATTTGAAATATATCTTGATTTGGGTTTGGAAAGTTTGAAAAATTTTCTCATCGGGGATTGTGGGTTTCGGTTTCGGTCCTTTCGTCCCCCTCTCTGCGATGAGCGATGAGTAAACTCGACCCAATTAGTAATGCGAGATAAAATTGCTCGAATGACTGACAGATCAGCGATTAAAACTTCATTTCGTTTTTGTTTTCCACGTTTTTTCAAGTTTTTTTCAAGTTTTTTTCAGCTATTTTCTGAATAAATTTTTTTTTTTTAATTTGTTATTATTATTTTTTAATTGTTTTTCGATTCTTGAGAAGAAAAATTGGTTTAAAAATACTTTAAATTGAGTAAGAGAGAATTCTAACCCGTAATTATATCTGAAAATCCTCGAGTGACGAAGGCGTCAATCTGACCGATGAGTAATGAAAGGTTTGCGTGCAGGTTTAAAGTCCACAAACGAGTAGTTAAAGACGCACCAACTAACTAAATAGCAAACAAATCAGCGTATAATCTTTTTTAGTTTCAATTTGATTTTCCTAATCAAACTTTTCTTTGCCTAAATTTAGCTCTCGATCAAATTCTAGGTCAAACAACTTAATTTTTTTGTTATTATTTTTAAATAATAATAATTTCACATGTTAATATCCAGGTGATCGTGTATCATAATATAAAATATCACTTTCAATTGTATAATTATTATCAAACTGATAAAATATTTCGAAAGAAAAACATTTACAAAAAGTTTAGAATTTAAAAAAATTGAAATTTCTGTGTTGATTTTATTGAAAGTGATGTTGATTGGATGAACAACAACGGACATTTTAGACTGGTTTGTTACATAACGCAGCTGGTTAGAGCAAATTTACATCCAAGTAGTTTTCCTCTTGCTCAAAAGCATTAGTTTAAATGACATTTCGAATGCAGCTGCTGATTACCAAACGTATCAAAGGTCTCTAAGGTCATTTGAAAACTAGCTATCTGCCATTAATCGTTTTCAAAATTATTTACCAGAAATGCTGATCAATTGTATCAGTTATGAAAAGTAACAAGTTCAAACTAATCGAGACTGTCCAGGTGTGAATTTAGATTCATTTATCTCGATTTTATTTGTCTAGTTATTGAACAAAACAAATACAGACCTGAGAACTGTCTGTGCTGCACATCTTGTCGAATTCAAACACTAACTTCCATGTTTTGGCACTCAAAAACACAAAAATCTAAAATTGTTTATTGCGTAGGAGTGAATAGTGGCGTTCCCAGTTACAATTTTTAAAAATCATGTATTTGTTAAAGGTATGTGTTTGCAGACAAGGATTTTTCAGTTTGATTTTGGCATCGAGATACCGGGATTACAGAAACTTCTCGGCAAGATATTTTCTTACCGTACATCAATATTACTTTTATGTGTCCAGCACTGCAGGAAATGCTTATCGGTTGCTAATTTGGTCATCCCAGGATTGGTCATCAAGAGTTAATCCTAGCTTAAAACGAGAAAAATCAAAGAAAGTGAAGCTCAGCGTACAGAATCTATTTAGGCGATTTAGAATTCTATGTAGACAGATAGAATGTCTACGTAGAACCTCCATTTATTTTGTACATTTTTATTACCTGGGCAATTGTACCCGGTGATAATAATCTTTGATACCCAGATGCACAGTCCCATTATATTTTTAATTTTTAAAAAAATAAAAAATCGCTGACATTTATGATGTTATCAAATTGATAAAAAAATTATATATAAACACTGACGCACCTCGAATTCGCCCATCGTTAATTAAACGTGGTCACTTTCGGTTGCAAACTTCCAAAATCCAAAATGAAAAGTTTCGTATCGATCGCGTTAGTTCTCATGGTCGCAATGGTCAGGTATAAAAATACTTAAGCATAATTCCCAGTCTTATTTTATTTAAAAGCAATAAAACTTGATTTTAGATGCGAAGATTTGAATTGCGATTGCTCCGTCGCCATTGTAGGTGACAACAAACTGTTTATTCGCTACTCGAGTGCTGCGTTGGCTCACCACGTTGATTCCTGCGACGATCAGGAAGCCTGCAGTAAGAAATGTGTAGACATGGTAAACCTCTATTAATCATCAAAATTAATGATTTCGATTTTGATTTTTACAAAAATCTTTTTTTTTTTAAACATAGATGAATCACGAGACCAATAATGGAGATTTGAGTTCGAAACCGGCGGCATTACACAGCTACTCTGTTGGCGAATACGGGTGCCAATTGCTTGCAATGGATGTAGATGTCGGGGTCGGGACAGTTTATGCCAGTCTTTGTGGAAAACCAGGTCACAAAACCGATTTCAAATTCAAAACGGATTTTTGTTGCCGTAATAGAAACCACAAGGACAACTGTGCTGCATAAGAGCAGTCATATTTTACCTAACTGATAAAATTTGTTTTTTAATGTAGACAATTTAAAATACTAGATAATAAACATTTATTGTTGGCATTCAGAATTTGTGACTAAAAGTCAAAAAGACAGTGCATGTTCTGTCGTTGAACACGCTTCAATTGGTTTCAGTATAATTCCCAGAAGTAAATAAATACCCACAAGTTTGACACTACTTGGGAAAATTGAAAATAGAGCTATATGCTCACTACGGTGACATAATGCGCATTCTGAAATGATTAGTTACTGAACACATGCAGAAACAATTGCCAATTATCACTACTGTCCCTGAAAATCCCACTTAATTTATATTGAATGTCCCACGTACTGCTTTTACCCCTAAGAAAACTTTTTACTCCCATTATTTTAACTAAATTTATAGATACTTGTATTACGTAACCTCATTATGAAGCCCACAGTAAAACCTCATGACAAAGACAATGTTATCAAACTGATTAAAAATTTGATATAAAACACTGATAAATTTTTAATTTCTCCCATTATTTGACCATATTTCAAAAAAAGCTCATCAGCTTGTACACTTCAACATTTCAAAAATGAAAAGTTACATATTGATTGCAGTACTTTTGCAGTTTGCAATAGTCAGGTAAAAATGGCTTAAAACAATGGGAAAATAGCATGGTGTTCTAACCCAACCCGACCTAACCCATTGTAATCTACTGTAATAACAGAAAATTTTTTTATTTTTCAGGTGCGAAAGTATCCCCGAACTATATTGTGAATGTACTGTATTGATCAAAGCTGACCACAAATTACTCGTTCCGTACTTTATCCCTTTGAAGTTTCCTGCAGAAGATTGCGAAGCTTTTACTAGATGTAGTAAAGAATGTAATTCTATGGTAAGTATTAAGTTATTATTCTACTGAGAATTTACCACTAGCTTTGATAATGTTCCCTCATGCTTTGACGACCAATGAGAACGGCGTAACAAAACGGCCATCGTTCGTCCGACAAATCCCGAAGCGCGTAACAAACC